>JAUZND010054787.1:0-18955 GCA_034780555.1 Coelogynopora nodosa | reverse complement strand
TCTCTTTACAATAGAATTACACTATTTAACATCAGTTGTTCTACTTTTAGTAATTACAATAGTTTTAATGTGAAATGCGAAAGTATGTGCTTTTCTAAAAACGATAATGCCACATTTCTTAAAAAAATATAGGTGGTCGTAATAATCTGTCGCACACTGTACATAGACATTTGTAAATACACCGTAATATCGTTTTTTCAAAATTTAAATTTAAAATAATTTTTCATAACTATTTTTTTGACTGTGTTGAAAAATGTCAACAAGTACAGTACAAGGTATACAGTACACATAGTTATGATATGTGAAGCAGTTTTCCGGTGAGAACTTTCTCGAATGCTTCTCTAGAGTCAAGCATTGTTTACGTAATTTTTTTTTCTGAGTAAACCTTTCTAATGTTTCTAAATTGACTCTGAAAGCCTTTCACTGTTCATGACTGTCTGCAGCAGCTATAGCTGCAGCACCATCTCCCGAACAACCGTGCCCCTTCCCCCTCCCTCTACTAGCAGTTATACACAATACATAGTCATACGGCTACTGCGATAACAATGAAAGAAAGATCAGTTCTCTCTTCGTCTAAGTGGGAATGGATGACCATACGATGCAAATCCCATTTGAGCAAACACTTGACGAAAAAGTGGAACGAAGAACGAAGTCTTGTTTGGTTAAGCCTTGTTCTTTTATTTATAATTTTCCCTCTCTCCTCTATCTCTCGATCTCTCTCTCTCTTCTCGCGCTCCTTTTCATATTATACGGAAGATATATCTTAATCCAATCCAATTCAAATTTTAACAATAGTAATCTTCTATATTTAGAAAATGATGTTTTAAACATATTTAATTATAATATTGTGCATAATAATTTTAGGTTTTTATATCACATATAATTAATTAATAACAATCTATATGACAGCCTTTCATATTAAGAAAATAATTACATAAATGTATTCAAACTTTAATTCAAAATATATGAATTAATTAAATGTTTAACTGTCTACTCTAATATGTTTTTGTTAAAATAACTTTTAAACTGGTAAATTTTCGAAACAATCATTTAAACAGACTTTTATTTATGTGTGTATAAATATTCATTTTAATCTATTATTATATAAATAGCATTAAGTTATATACGTTAGATAGAATAAATGTATTATACGTTTAGTCTGGAGTATATGGAATACATTTTCCATCCACTACTTGTTAAATCAAAATTATGTTTTGTAAAATAATACTTACAGATGTTTTCAATAGATAGTAGCATTCCTGTAATTTTTTTTAATTTTAAGTACCTTTTTTAAAAACTTTAAAAAATGACCAAATGTACCCCGCATTATGCTAACTTTACCTAAATAATATTTTAAACTAAAAAATGCTAAAATAACCTCTCTATTGTGGCAACATGGCTATAGTGACAACATGGCTATTGTGGCAACATGACTATAGTGGCAACATGGCTATTGTGGCAACATGGCTATAGTGGCAACTTGGAATTGTGTCAACATGGTAATTGTGGCAACATGGCTATAGTGGCAACATGGCTATAGTGACAACATGGCTATAGTGACAACATGGCTATAGTGGCAACATGGCTATTGTGACAACATGGCTATAGTGGCAACATGGCTATTGTGGCAACATGGCTATTGTGTCAACATGGCTATTGTGTCAACATGGTTATTGTGGCAACATGGCTATAGTGGCAACATGGCTATAGTGACAACATGGCTATAGTGGCAACATGGCTATTGTGGCAACATGGCTATAGTGGAAACATGGCTATTGTGGCAACATGGCTATAGTGGCAACATGGAATTGTGGCAATATGGCTATTGTGGCAACATGGCTATAGTGGCAACATGGCTATAGTGGAAACATGACTATAGTGGTAACATAATTATTCTGGCAACATGGCTATTGTGGCAACATGGCTATTGTGGCAATATGGCTATAGTGGCAACATGGCTATTGTGGCTAATCTATCTTTTAATAAAATATAATAATCTATAAATCTATTTTTTAATATAATATAATAATCTATAAATCAATATTTTAGTATAATATAATAATATATAAATATATAAATATATATTTTAATATAATATAATAATCTATAAATCATTATTTTAGTATAATATAATAATATATAAATAGATATTTTAATATAATATAATAATCTATAAATCCTTATTTTAATATAATACGATAATATATAAATATATATTTTAATATAATGTAATGATCTATAAATATATATTTTAATATAATATAATATAATAATCTAAAAATATATCTTTTAATATAATGTTATAACATATAGATATTTTTTATTATTTCAACACCCAGTTTGTCATCTTTGGCCCTGTCTTATTTAATAAACGTTAGCTTATCTCTATCATGATTTCGTTTAACATTTTTAGAGAAAAATAATAATTGTATATTTTTGTCGTTGAATATTCAATTTTATTGATTTATATGATTAGACATCTGTTGTTGCGCTTAATTTATCCATACAGTAAACAAATATATATTTGGCAATAAAATGAGTCATTTTAATTTAAAAAATATTAGTTGATATTCCCCCCATATTTACTGAGTTTAACGTAATAAGCTTAGCCTAAAAGGGTATTTATTATTGTGTTCATTATTTAACGGACAAACAATATGGTAATCGAGTAATAAAATAATTTATTTGCAATCTATAATAAATAATTAAACGTAATTATTTACAGTTTATAAACTTATAAACAAAATTTCTGATTATATAATGTGACCAGTTATGTTTAATTCTCATATTTAATATATTTAATTATTTAGAAGTAAATTCCTAACGAGTTTTAAAATAATAAATGTTTATATATATAATTTTTAGTGTTATAAAAATACTCGAAGTGGCGGTGATTTTAAAATTAGGTTAATTGTCCATTTTAATTAAAACTTTTGTGCATATTTTCACTTCAGTTTATTAAACGGAATTTGTAATACTTTTTGATAGTTTTAATGTCGAACTTATATATAACATGTTTAGTGTTTTTTTACTGTTCATAAACAATGGCGCATCATTACTTTTTTATTAGTTTCTATTTATCGCTTTATATAAAACATTCAAAGTGGAAGATAAAAACATCCTGTTCAGCAAAATTCTAATTCTTTAAAGATTTACGGTTCATCTCTTTATTGTAGTTTATTAAACAAGATTCGTTCAAAAATCAATCAATGAAATCCACTTTCAATCCGCATTTCGTCGACTTCTATTTTTCAAGCTGAGTGTAATTACATGTTTTGTTTACCCACTGAAGAGCTGTTCTCTGGAAATGGGGTTGTGCCCTCTGTCAATAAAAATAATTGATTTTTTTACATTTCAACTGACAATTCTCGCCAGTCTGTCCTCTGTATAATGCGCTTCGCTGACTGGAATAGATTACAATATAACAAGCCACCTTGTCAATTAATTGGGAAAGTTCAATTTAGACATACTATTGTATATAGTCTCAATTTAAAAAGTGAATGTAATATTTACTGCCCTTAAATGTAAAGGTCGCGTTGTGCATTTTGCTAATACAAGTTACGTAAGTTACAATCTCTTATATAGATATCCGAAATTTTGTACGTTAAATTATGTATGATTGATATAATATAATACATTTCTTACAAAAGCCGAACTCATGCCTAGATCGTCAAAATTAAAATTCAATTACAATGATAAAATTGTCAACTTTAAGAATTATTTCCAATTATTTATTTAACTAATAACTAAGTATTTTAATTATTAGTTTATGGAATAAATTTAATACGTATGGCAATATTTTTATTTGTTATAGGTCATTTCTGGCTGGAATTCAAAACTTCAAATTCCACTTAATTTTGCGCTAAAAGCGGTTAAAATTAATTTACGCTACATTTTAGAAAGAAACAAAAAGAAATAATGAAATGCTCATAAAAATATATATTTGTCACAACAACGAAATCACATAAATAAATTTTATTTAGAATAATATATACACAGACACATATGTAATGTTATGAAATGAACAGATAGTGTGTCCATCAGAAAAGCATCCATTGGACACAATAAGTAACTGGTTATGATTGAATAGAATTGGTCGTTGTCAATACCTATACACTGCTTTATAATCGGGATACATTTTTTATCAGAATTCATTGTATATGTCATTTTAAGCCTTCCAATTAGAATTTGTCAAGGTAAAGAATTAAGAACGAATATACTGTTGTGCATATTGAAATATCAACAATGATATAAAAAAATCATATTTAATAATAAAATGTGTTGACGAGTTTCCACTGACTATTACGACTATAAAAATGAGAAAATCATTTCTTTCAGTTTATTAAAATATTTAAAACATTGTAAATCTTCTACATAGAACTCAATACTTTATGTATTTCACGAATATCACACTTACAGTAAATTATACGGATAATCTCCTGTTAAATATTGATTTACATTATTGATTGCTTATATTAGCAGCAGATCGATTATAGATTTAAAATTTACTAAAGATTATAAAGAATAATAAGAATGTATTAAAAGCACATGAAGTTTGTTGACCACAACTACATTCCAATTTACACTTAATTTAATATCAAATCAAGATATCTCAATGTATTATTCCTTTTAGATCGAATTAACTAAATACTACGATTAATGTCTGACTCAAATAATGGATGTGGTATACTGTATGTACATAATTAAAATTTTAGACCAGAATCAATCAAAATTTTTAAATAAAGTAATTTGTCCTAATTGTAGGTACCATGAATAAAAATGACTCCTTACATGCAACCATGTCATAGTAGGTCATATTATTTAACTTATACAAATGTAAAAAATTGAACAAAATCTTCTTGGTAGTCCTTATTGTATTCCACGAAATTCACAGTAAGGAAAAAATGTAACAAACACGAATAACACAAAGCGAAAGTATTTTTAAGGGAAAGAGAATGGCATTAAAAGATGATGTTAAAGAAGACAGATAAACGAAGTAAGTAGGAATAACTTAATAAAGATTAATGAAAAAGTTCAAATGAGGGTAAAAAAGAAAAAATTACTAGAGTATTGAGATTTAAAATGAGAGAGAAAAACCACAGATACTACAAAAAGGATAGATAGGGCATCCCTGTTTATTATGCGTGTAATCAATGGTGTATTAATGTACACAAAATTCGATAACAGCTCATTTCTAAATGTGACATATTTATCAAGCGAAATATGTTATTATCATTCAGTGAAATGCTCCAAATATTGTGTTGATTAGCGATTTGTTACTTATTTGACATGACTTGTTGTGGACATATAATATATTTTTTAATTAATAACAATTTCTATATATTTTTTCTATTTATTCTAATACAATTGTTTGCTTATTAAATATACATTTCCACACGTAAAAAACTATTACATTTTCAAATTTTTACAATAATTCAACGAAAGTGTTGTAAAATATATAAATATAAACAAACAATTATTATACGATTTTCAAATTGTATATTTTATTTTGTACAAATTATAAGCTGCTTGCAATATATGTTTGTATATTATCGAATTTGTCTAGTACTGAAACTTTGTGTGTATGAGACTGATTTCTGTATTTGAAGCAATTGAAGCAATTGACGCATTTATATACATGAAAAACACACAGGTGACCGATCTATCTCTCTTATATTAATTATATGTCAATATCGGTGGTAAAAACACATTGTTGGAATGATGGTTGTGGATTGGTAATGACGATCATATTACAAACTATATACACAAAACAATCTCACGGTTTGAATTTGTTTATTGTTTATTGATTAATTGACGGCCCTCTCTTTCTGGCTGATATGGGAGCACAAGTTGTCGATATTGTTCGGACATCAAGAATTTGCCTCCTCTAAAATAAAAGAAAAATCGGGAATGGAATTAATAATTAATATCCGGGCAATAATCCCCGTTTCCCATGAAATATTTTGATAAATGAAACATTACGTATATACCGTTATTAATTTTACTTGAGTTTTGAGAAAGATTTCAAGCAGATTACAGGTATGACAACAATATCTTAACATGAACAGAACTTATAATAATACTATAACTTAAAATTATTCCTCCAATCACTTCCTTATTTAAACGATAGATTTCCAGATTTTAAAATAGCCAAATAAAACAATTATTGTTAAAATAAATATTTGTTTCATATTTTCCAATTATTTTTAAACATTTCATACAGTATTTTTATAATCATTTATTGTAAAATATAGCCAACAAAACCACAGAACATATATTTTAGTTTTACTGTTGTGCATGAATTGCAAATGTATGAGTAATATAAAATTGACTACATACATACATTTCCATGATTTAATGAAATTACTAGGCAACAAAATGATATATATTTCATTTTGATATTTTGGTTATTTTCATTGATGTAAAATTTAAAAAAACTGTGAAACTCTTTATGAAACTATATTTAATGATGTTAAGTTGAAATGACTTGAAAATAATTAAATTATTTGTTACACACTAGTAAATACAGAATCACACTACACTAAGAATTAAAAAAGATAATTTAATAAAAATCATCAGTTACAATATTTTACGGCAAAAATGACATCGTACAAAACATGTGCACTAGTGTATAGAAACCTACTTCGTCTTGAACAGAACTGTCCCAATTGTTTGAAAAAATGTAATGCGCAAAACGTTAAATTATAATTATTTATTTAATAAAAGAAGTTTATTGTTGCAAGAATTTTTTTTGGTATTTATTTATTTATTTATTTATTCAGAATTTAATGACTCCAAGCATTATACATGTTGCACAAACATGTGATATTTTAGATTAAATTAAAAAAAAACTATTTTATTGAAATTGGAAAAGTAGCACTTTTCGATATGAGGATATCTATTATTACGAGAGAGCGCAGCGATCGAGGATAAAAAGAAATCCAAGTATGGAAATAGTACTTTTCCAATGAGGGAGCCTAGTTTTTTCTTATGGAGTTTGTAAAAGTAGCATTTTCGATAAATCATTACCCGGTGATTCAAAAAGACAATTTTATGCCAAGCATGTGAAATTGAAATATTTATATTAATCTCAGCGATTAAAATAGTTAATAACATTATTTCTGGCCATACAAAAATATTAAAATTGAAATCAATATAACAAATATATATCAATAATATAATATAATATAATGTACATGCTACTTTTCCATACACCATTAATCTAGATATTTTTAGTTGCACGGAAAAGTTAACGAGTACAGAAAAGAAAGTACTCTAAAAATTCTACTTTTCCGTAATCCATAAGAAAAAAAATTATTTAACAAATTAATAGTTATGTTCAACAAACAAACAAATCAATCGAATGAGTTGGCGTAAAAATCTATTAAAAATTTATATAAATATTGTTTTTAAAAAATTTTGTGTTCTAAAAGATATTTACAATGTAGAATATTGAATATTGAACATTTGATTTTTGATTTTAAAAAGTAATTTTGAAAAAGTAGCTTTTTAAATAACGGCGAAAATAAAATATAGCTTATATATGCCATTTTTACTTTATATTTAAAAAATATTAAACATAAGCATATTTCAATGTCTGTTTCAGATAGCAATATATATATATATATATATATATATATATATACAATGCATATATATTCCTTATTCAAAATCATACAATATTTTATAATTTTCTTTTGTTTGTACATAATAACAAATAAAGAATTTCACAGAAAAAACATTTAATCATAACCTTTCCAACAGAAATTAGAAGAAAAGTATTTTTTTTTAATTTTATGACTTTTTATGAATTTTGACTTCAGAATTATAAACATTCAATTTTAGAAAACCTTAGACATTTAGTTATTAAAAAGAATTTCGTATAGTTATGAAATTTCAGAGTGGGATTATAGCCATTCTCATTTTAAAATAAACGTTTTCAATTAAAAATGGAAATCTTTTGATTTAATGAAATACGAATATAACATACAAGCACTTAGATTGAAATGATCAAAACTAATTTTAAGGTATAGCTTAGTGCTTCATAAAAACAAAATAAACCTATTATTATTTAAATTTTAGCTGGTGATCTAAAATTAGGAATTGTACAGTATATCGGCAGTTGATCATAAACATATTTGGTGCATTTCCGTTTTTTAAAATAATATACTATTATAGTCAAATGATAATAAAATAAACAGTCAAACGGCTAAGCAAAAAAATTGGACGAGTCAAGTGACGGGTAGTAAAAATGAATTGAATCCGCTGCATATAAAATTTATTACACTGGTCTTAATTTTCAAAACATTTTGGACACATGAAAACTTTCAATAAAGAAAAAAATGATGAAAAAAGTTGTTACGTGGTATAACGCCATTGACGTCATAATATTTCTAAATAAAAGTTTTTGAAACATATATTCTTATAAATAAGAAACTGTTATTATAATGGTTTAAGCGAATATTATAACACAAATAACATAGTTCATGATTGGATTTATTTCAATTAAATGCTCTTCACAACACTTCAAAAACAGCACCTCATCAACATTTAAAGTATATTCTTTTAATACCTTGTATTTATTTTAAAATCGTTTGTTGTGACATCTAATTTAAATATTGTTTACTAAACAAGCTGTATGTGGCAACATGTATATTTTCTTTTTAATTTTTATTGAATAAAAATCTCCCGCAGCTTTGATTTAACAATAGAATCCTCTTCATGCAATCTTTAAGACGAGAAATCCAGTTAAAACGAGTGATTTCAAGGAAATTGTGTTTTTAATACGAGAAAACAGCTAATTGGTAGTCATAGAGCTGTAGTGTCTGTAAATATTTTAATATAAAGTATTATGAACATGTACATAGCAGAATTATGTATATCTAATAATTATACTTTTTGCATCGCTATTTCATTGTTCTCATTTATATATATATATATTATATATATATATATATTTACAATAGTATATATTAAAAGTTTTAAAAAATGGTTTAGGAAAGTTGCTTTAAATAATATGAATTGGTTGATGGAAATTTAAAATATAACTTTTTAGATCATATAATTATGTCATAATACAAATTTAACCCTTGAAATAAATGAAAATAAATATATATATTATTAAATATAAATAGCCTACAAACAATATATTTAGGAATAGAAACCCAATCATATTATTATAACTCTCGTCACGAATTTTTCTCTAAAATTATTAAAATACCTCTGGTCAATATTTAGCGCTTGGTTTAAAACCTAAGCTAATTTTTAAAACATATTTAGCACTGGTGCACATATAATAAATTAATATCTGTACAACTAAAAATAATTTTCGAAATAAAAAAAAATATTATATTTGAAATACAACAAGAATCACTCATTTTGTAGATATACATTTTTATTCTGAAATATTATAACATATTCTGAAAAATTGTTTAGATTAATTTAAATCACGCGTTATATTCATTAAATAAATATAACAATAAATAAATTTATTTATTTTACATATATCAAAAAATTGAATCATTTTATATAATGTAGATCAATAAATTGAATAATTTTATATAGATCAATAAATTAAATCATTTTATATAAATCAATAAATTAAATCATTTTATATAAATCAATAAATTGAATCATTTTATATAGATCAATAAATTGAATCATTTTATATAGATCAATAAATTAAGTCATTTTATATAGATCAATAAATTAAATCATTTTATATAGACCAATAAATTAAATCATTTGGTATCGATTTATTTTCATCACATCTTAAATACTGAAAATTACATCAAAACAAAAAAATTGTGAAACAAAATACGGCAACATATTTCAGTAATAATTCGGTACATAATATCATTATAATAATGACTACCATGAAAATTCAAAAAGAAGCAACTAGTATTAGGTTCAAATTATATTAAAAATATTTCTTTTAACTCCCTTAAAATTTTTTATACATTCTACACATTTAAAATATATTCATTTTTCTAAATGTATGCTAGATATATAAAATAAGGCATAAAACAACAATGACATGAATTTTATTATGACATTTTTTTGATAATTTGTATAGTGATAATTTTAAATCGATATACGCAAAGAAAATCATTTTATAAATTTAAATGGAATGTTTAAAATATTTCAATGATTAGTGCGTGTAAAAGGTGTGACTAAAATTATTCGAATTAAAATTTAATAGAGATTTATCTATTACTGCTAATATGTCCAGTTTAACGAACTAAAGATTTGAGACTTTAGATAAAAACCTAGCGTTTGGACTCAATATATTATTAATTGATGTTATAATGAATATAAACAGTGAATTTGATGCCACATATTAATACACAATATTGATGATAACTATACGAAGCACAGAATGATTAGTAATATTTTGAGAAATATGCGTAGCACTAAATTCTATTTTCGTGTATATTCACTATAATTAATATACGATTAATTAAAAAAATTACTTAGTATTTCCGGATTCCCATATTTAATAGAAAAAATGTAATTAATTAGAATAGATTATTAAATTATGTAGTATTTTCAGAGTATCTAGTGTATATTGAAAACAACATTACAACTAAATATAGAGTTCAATTACCTCAAGATCTGAACAGCGTTGGCAACTGCACATGTGACATTTCAGCGGCACATAATTCCGCACATAGTTCACAAATTGAGGTCCCCCTGCTGCTGATACTTGTAGTAGGACTCGTACACCGAAACCGGGTGCTGTGAAAACTGCTGAAAGTTATCCAATTTCAGTCCCGTCGCCGTAGTCATCGACATCGAAGGGGAGGAGTTGACTACGGGAGGAAGGCCGGAGGCATAATAGCCGCCCGGCTGGTCGTAGTACTTGAGATTGAGGTCCACGACATCCGGACTGGTGTGGTCGGGTGGCACCGTGTGCATCAGATTATCGATCGAGAAGGGGATGGGGGCCTGTGATCCCACCGCCCCACTGGGCAGCAGCTGCTGGTGGTGGTGGTGGTGAAAGCTGTTCCCCCCTAGGTAGTCCGTTGTGTGTCCGGGAATCATGGTTGCCGCGGGCGGCAGGAGTCCGAAAGGCATCTGGAAGTCGTGAGCACTCGGGGCGAACGCCGCCGCTGACGGGTGCTGTGTCGGGTAGTGGCCCGGGTAGCCGGTGGTCTGATGGTAGCCGCCGCCGCCTCCAACGACGGAGTTGTGATGATGATATATTCCGGTGGAGCTGGGGATGAACCCGGGGGAGCACATGGCTGCGGGCGAGTGGTGAGGTGACTGGAGCGGAACACCGGTGTGATGCTGGTGGTAGCCACTGTCGAGCAAGTGTTGCGCCACGATCTTGCTCTCCACTGGAGACTCACTCGAAGATACACGGTCCTGCGCCTGGGACTCGACTCCGGCGGCTGTCGTGACTCCTCCGCCAACGCCGTTGACTGTCTGCGCCGCCGTCTCAGACTCGGTGGTAAGGAGAGTTGTCGAGCTGGGCAGCCCGGGATCCTCTTCTATGGGTCCTGCGGTTCCGTCGAGAGAATCGCCACCGCCGCCAGCCCCGGTGGAAGAGGTAGAACCCACTGTGGCGCTTTGATTTCCACTGGCCCTCTGAGTCTGACGGATCACCTCACGCTTGGGGCATTTGAAGCGCTTCTGGCGGCGCAGATAGCAGCCGTTCTCAAACATGTTGCCCGACTCTGGGTGCAGGGTCCAGTAGGAGCCCTTACCAGGCTTGTCCGGACTGCGGGCCATCTTGACAAAACAGTCGTTAAAGGAGAGCGAATGGCGTATGGAGTTCTGCCAGCGCTGTTGGTGCTGCCGGTAGTAGGGGAACAGGTCTGTGATGAACTGGTAGATCTCCGAGAGGGTGCACATCTTGGACTCCGAGTTCTGGATTGCCATAGTTATTAGGCTGATGTAGCTGTAGGGTGGTTTTGCATGGCAGTAAGCGCGCTGGAAGCGGTTGGAATTCCCCCCGGCTTTGGCGGCCTCCAGCGAGTTGGGGGAGAGTTGGGTGGCTGGCATTCCCATGTCGGAGGTTTGCAGTCCCCCCTGAGGAACGTTAGCAGCAGCCGCTGCTACAGCAAGCGACATTGGATGCGAGGGGGGGATATTCACTGACATGCCTAGACTCCCAAGCCCCCCCACCTGGCCCAGCGAGGCCGGGAAAGACATCCCCTGGTGAGACCCGTATCCCGTCATTCCGGGTCCAGTGTAGGTTAGCGAGGCCATTGAGGTAATCCCGGCAGCGGTCGAATAGGCTGAAGTCATCGGAAGATCGTAGGGACTCTTGTGCAGCATTGTATAACCTGTTTTGAATCGTTGTTTTGAGAGTCTTGTTTTTTTCTGTGACACGAAACACGATCGGATTTTAATGGAATTCAACAACTGAGCGAACTAACTATTCGTTTCGTGGCGGTGGTGGTAATGGTGGTGGTGTTTCTGTCGTTTTCTCTCAACTCGTTTCTGCTGTACAGCCCTGCAGCTAGCTAGTTCTTTCGTTTGCCCAGTGCAAACAATTCATGCGATTGGTGCAGTTCCACTGTGCTCAGTGTGCTAACAAGCATTGAATCCTCTTCCAACTACTTCCAACAATACTAAGAGAGAGAGAGAGAGAGACGGAGAGAGAGAGAGAGAAGGAGAGAGAGAGAGAAAGAGACAAAACCGAGCACAAATTCAGGTGTATTTTGGTTTTGGTATGATGGTAGGGCAAGGATGTTGTTGCGCATCCATTTCATCATCTATAACTGCCACCAACCCTCCAACCTGGTTATAGAATCAAGTGTATTGTGTCAGTTTTGTTCCGTTCGTTGTACATATACTATATAAGTATATCATATTAAATGTTCTCGGTGTAGTTTTGTCTTTTCTCTTCCTATATTATTGTGGAGCAGAATTATAGTGTTGGGTGTCTTTATTTTCACATCCACGAAGAGTCAGCCAGCTTTCTCCTCAAGAAGAGGAAATCTATAAATATGCTCACATTGAACGCTGATGAGTCTGGATAACCATGCACCTGTTTTTTTTCTTTTGTGTATTATATAACAATGTTATGTGTATAGTTGTATATATATATGCGGTGTGTGAAGTCCAGTTTGTTTATTATTGGCACTAGAATATGGCAATATTTCCTGAATATCGCAAATATTATATATTCCTCAATTAATTTAGGACGTTAATTATTTTAAAATAGATATTCTTTAATATTAAAGAAATATTTTAAAAGAGTATAAAACATCAACAACACAATTTTTTATTTTAGTATATCTTTAATTTATTATCGTTAAGTATTTCTGCAATTATTTTGTTTAAAACATTTGATTATAATTAGTGTAGACACAAATTAAATAATAAATGATATATTTTCAAAGGTATAACATTCTCTCAAGATGGAAATGGAAAATACTTTACTCATACATAATTTATATTTAAAAACTATTTCTTCCCCATAAAAAGAAATTTTTTAGCGTCCGCAAATATTTTGTAGTCTGTCGCATGATTGCTACCATATGGAAGCATCCATTGAGTGAAAATATTTAAAAACATATATTTGTCTTACTTTAAAAAATATATTAATAACTATCGGTTAAAATAAAGTGTAATTATCAGAATCTACTACTAATTGTTTTTGTTTTTATGATCAAACAAAGTATTATAATCATAAATAATATGATAACCATGCGATACATATTTGGGTATCCTTGAAACCAATTTTAGTAACTATGATAACTATTTCAGTAACTTTTAAAACCATTTAAGTAACCATGACAACCATTTGAGTAATTAAGACAACTGTTTGAGTAACTATGACTACTATTTGAGTAACTATGACAACCATTTGAGTAACCATCACTACTATTTGAGTAATTACGACAACCATTTCAGTAATCATGACTACTATTTGAGTAACTACGACAACCATTTGAGTAACTATAACAACCACTTAAGCTACCATGACAACCATTTGAGTAACTATGACAACTATTTCAGTAACTATGATAACTCTTAGAGTAACTATGACAACCATTTGAGTAATATAACAACTATTTATGTAAATACGACAATCATTTGAGTAACTCTGATAACTATTTATTTGATAGCACTATTTTACTTGATATTTACTCACTAAACTCAATATTAATTATAATTTTAAACTTATTCTATAAATAAAACAATTTCAAAATATTCAAGAAAAAATAACTACGATTGATTTTCTCATTTAGTTTAACATAACAGGACAATACGACCCGATTAATAAAGTATTAGAAATAATATTCAGAAAATTAAAATATATCGAAGAGCTAATACTTAGTAAACTAATAGGTAAAGTTTAATTAGTTCAGGCGTCCTTATTTGTTGCATGTTTGCGCTTACCACAATAGGCCACTCGATACCACACTCTGCCACTCTATACCACATTATGCCACACTATGTCACAATATGCCATACAATGCCACACTATGCCACTCTATAACAGACTCTGCCACAGTATGTCACCCTACTACCACACTCTGTTGTTTAAGGTGATTCGTTTAGTTAGTTTTATTTATTTAATTATATGAATTGTTCTAATTTTTAAAAAAATATTCGATGAACTATGATATTAAATGTAACATATTTAATTTACATCAGGAATAAATCACTTGTTTTATAATTTATTTAAAATGTTATAGATTAACTGCTGTTGACTATTACACATACAAAGATTTTTACATTCTTAAAAGTACCAAAATCGAGGTGAGATTTTATCTATGCAATTTGGAAATAATTAATTAGTATTATCATTGTACAGTAGGGTTACAAATAAGTTACATATGGTTACATATACCTAAGTTACAAATATTTTGTAACAATAATTCGAATTATATTGTGATTATTATTAACAACTATTGTAATCAATGAGCATGTACATAACAGAGCATGTAGCTTAGAGTCTTTTCGGTTACACAAAAAAAGAATCATATGTATCATCTTACAGTAGACAATCGAATTCGTCGATCATATTTAGTGATCGAATTATACAGAGATATCAATCATACATACACGTTATCGTATAGGCAAACATAATGCAGCATTTCTGATCTATGTTTTAAAATTTAAAATTAATTTTCAATTATGTTGACAATTATTTATTGGCTGACTTTTTATCAATATATTGTCAAATAAAATTTATTAAATAATATTCACGCAACACTCGCGCTTGTTCAAATTATTATCATCAACTTTAAAAATTACAAAATCTCATTAATCGCATAAAATATTTAAATTCTAAAATGACTGTGAAACTTCTAATTATCTGAAATACAATTAAACTGACGGGCCATATATAATAAAGTTAAATATTATATAATTGACTAAACTGAATTAATATCTAGACTTGACGACGGTCAACATAAAAACATCGTTTCACTTATCGTCCACCCAAAAATATAAACAACCAAAATACAGGAAAACAGTTTTTTATATATACATTATTAAATTCAAGATTCAAGATAAGTGAGCACAGTTTGAAACTTCATAATTTTATAATAAAAAGAAAAATGGTTTTGATAAATAAATGCTTCAGAATTATTAAACAAATTATTAACTTTACTCCGTATTCATATTGTAAAACAATAATTATAAAGTATATGACGGTCATAAAATTTCAAATTATTTTAAATTAAAACAACAATAAATAATTTAATTATTTTTTATGAACTTCGTGAGATTATTGGTTTATAACATGAATACGATGTAAAGTCGAAGATTTATTAAAATATGCTAAAGCTATAAATGAATCCATTTTTCTTGTTATTATATTTTAAAATGAAGAAAACAACAATTCAACATAATATTCAATATATCTCTAGTGGTTAAATTATCATTAGGCATTTTTGGTCAATTCAACAAAGTATTGTTTAATAATATTAGCAACACCGAGTAAATTTTTACAGTGCGTAATCCTTCGTTTAAAAGTGAACATTTTAATACATAATTCGAGTGTATATAAGCCCCAATAGGAAATAGAAAGAATATTCTCTGGTATGCAGCTAGTTAACTCATTTAATGGAATATCTCGCGGATTGAATAATATACTAGGGACAAGAAACATTACATGCAATTTATGAAATTCGATGAAGCGATTTTTGAATTCATTACCACATCTTCAGTGTATTTCGTATAAATAAGTCGAATAATTGAAGTTTAAATCCAGTAAGTAATCCTTATTCGTAAATTTATCTTCTTTGATTAAAGATGAATCTTGAAAAGAAGAAGTTTGTTTCAGAATGTTTTTTCTGCAGAGAACATGTCGTTGGTAAATTTATGATTGCATTGAAGTAGTAGATTAAGATTGGGTTTTTTCGTGAGAAAGACGACGTACTCAATCATCCATTGCTTTTCTTGTAATCTAGAAGGAATTTATGGAATTGTTCATGGTAAGTTCATTGTCATGATCAGCCAAAAATGTTTCAATAGAACCAATCATGTGGTAAACATGAATATGGTTTAGCATTTAGCATTTAGCCTTTTGCATTTTATTCTTTTCCATTTGAAAGCCACATCACGTTTGTATGTCGAACAAGCTCGGTTCAGAGCGTGTTATTCTGAAATTGACGCTGATTTAAAGTACTAGAATGTATGAATTTGACTAACTTAACAATATCATTCATAACATCGTCATACATGTGGCTAAGTACTACGCAGAGCTGCCAGATTCTCTTGATAAATTGTGTCGTTGTTGTGGAGATCCGTCAGATCGATAGCCGTACTTTGGTAGTTCGATATATCTCGTATCTTTAGCTTTTTCTACCAATCACCATGGTCTTCAACTCCTCTGTCCTACCGGTTACCGCCTTGATGTGATCCATCCATCTGGTTCTTGGTCGGCCACGATTTTCTCTACATTCAACACGTCCTTGCATCACAAGTTTTTCTAGCGATTCATTAGCCCGCCGACAAATATGACCAAAATAACTAAGCTTTCTTTCCGTGACAATGTTCACCAGACTTTTGGGTTATACGGTTGCAAATCGTTTACTCCGATACATAGAACGACAAGACGAAAATGACGTAACGTTGGTTCACCATCCTGCAGAAAGTTGAAGGACTAGAAAAATATGTTAATTAAATCTTTTTCATGTTTCTTTGAGCTTCATCAACGTAATCTAATATTGCCTTTAGAAAAATGCGGTATTTAAAAATAAAACACTATTTACTAAATAAAATTGACTATGATTAAAATTGACTTTTATTAAAATTGACTTGATAAAATTGACTTTGATTAAAATGTACTACGTATAAAATTTACTATAATTAAAATTTACTTTGATTAAAATCGAGTGTGAATAAAATTCACTATGATTAAAATTGATTACGTATAAAATTTCTTACTATTAATAATACTACTACTAAAATTGAATGTAGTATATGGAAGGACAATTTTATTATAAATTATTTTTATTCGGTTTTTCTCATTTATTGTTGACAAAGTATGAAACTTACACTCATATTCATATGTAATATAATTATAAAATGTAATTCTACTTATTTGTCATATTTATTCCATCATTTAGCGGTTAGCATTCTGAATCTGATAGAATATATATATTTTATTGCCACATTTTAAATTTCTTCTAAAATATTTTTAAAATTTCGAAACCAAATTAATTTGTGCGTTAACGAATTCCCCCAATTTATATTTCACACTAAATGTTGTAACTTATATAAGTTAGTGTATTCGACATCGTTGATACAAATTAAGTTTGTTTTAAAAATATTCAAGTAAGCGGATATTTTACAATTTTTAATATAAATAACCGTTATATAAATAATTATAAGGTTGTTGTCTGAAATAGTTTGTAAAATATTTCAATTGAATTTTGATAACCCATTTCTTGAAGACAAAATTAGCTAGAAATAATATATCAAAAATGTCCTTTCATCAATTCCACTATTGAATTGAATAATAAATAATATAACCTATATAAAGTAGACAAAGTACTTTTTCACAATTAGAAGACAATTTTGTAAATATAATTTTAGTTAAAACAAATCATAGAAAATCTAATAATTTAAAAAATATCTCTTACAATTAAATAAATTCAATTGTAAACTACTTCGACAATTAAAAGTAGTATTTCATAGCTGATCATATCTTTATTATCAATAAATACAAATATACAGGTACTACAGGTACAGAAAATAAAGGTATAGAAAAGCGCTAAATTTATTCATATCTTATTCGGTAATATTTTTATATTTTCCAAATGTTAAAAATTTTAAAAACATTACACATTACAATTAAATTAAAATTCTTTAAAAGTATTTTCGTTAACATTTCTTAGAATGTATTCAAATTTGCATTCATTTTTATACATTAATTTATATTATATATTTTCCCCCATTTAAACGATTAATTTTTATAAATACTTATTCCAACTTTATTACAATATATATCAAGCTAATTATGCGTTTATGATTACCAGACCAGACCAGACTCGAATTTTCTTTTTTAACTTGAATTATATCCCTAAGTTTGACCGAATTTTTACAATCATATACACTTGCTGTATATACAAATGATAAATAATTATTTCGTATGTAGCTATTACAACATTGTGGGACTATGGATAAAAGACACCCCGTTTATCAAAAAAATATTTGCCCCTCGATCAACAGTCAGATAAAAACTAAGTAGTTAAAAAATTTTAATATTCTAGTTTCATCTCTGTTCTAACTTTGTGTGATTCTGTTTACTTTATTTAATATTTTTGCTTAACCCTGGGCTCTTTTATTAATACTTTTTTTGAGCGTAGTACATTTTCAATTTATTAATTTTTAATTACTTTTACAGCTTTTCACATTTCTTGATACTTCTTACATATCAAAATTAATATTTGTACAATATCTGATTATTGACTTCTTTATATATTATATTATATTATATTATATTATATTATATTATATTATATTATATTATATTATATTATAT
>JAUZND010054776.1:0-18956 GCA_034780555.1 Coelogynopora nodosa | reverse complement strand
AAAATATTATTATAATTATATTAAATTATTTAAATATTATTCGTATAATACTCTTGTATTATATATTTCTATTCAGTATAATTTGATTATAAACTATATATGTTACTAATATTTTATTGTTTCAATATTATATTTTAATATGTATTGAAGGCAAAGTTATGCTTTCTTTTTAATTTTTTTTTTAATATGTCTACTTTTTATTTTAAATTGTTATATTTACTTTTAGCAATTTCAAACTAAAATATGAGATAAAAATGAGGGCGTGGTGCAAATATTTTGATATATTTAATTTTTGTTTGGGGAGTTAAATCATGAATGTTAAAATTTTGCTATTATACTATGAAGATATCTTCGGTTTTTGGATAAATTAATAAATAACTTGAAGTTCTAATTATAATATATCATATTAACCCAAATTTTATAGTTTAGTTAAAGGGTTGTTACATACACAACATGAAGATAATGACAGCAGCAAATATATCAGTCACTCAATATAAAAAAAATTAGATATAGTAAGTAATGGTAATTGATTTAATAATTTTGTTTCGGTTTAATTCATACACTTTTTCAATGTTTAGTATATGAGTCTATGATCAAATATTTTAAAATGTATTATTTGTTTGAGATAAATTATAGGTATAATAAGTATTATTATCAGATATTTATTGACATCTATATTTGTTTATAAAATTTAATTCTTCTTATATTACTGAAAATTAAAATATCTTTTAGATTAATATAAACTCTATGTTAAGACAGACAAATGTCGCGCGCTTTTTTTGAGATTGACACACTTTTAAGTTTGCACAGCGCATTTTAACGATCGTAATTTTTTCGCGCGTAGTTTTGCGATGGTTTTCGTGAGACAATCTTAAGATTGCATGCGCAAATTTCTGATAGAATTTTAAGTATTAAGTGAAGCATTACGATGTCAATTTAATCTGGGAGTATTGACTTTGAAGTTTTCTATATACTGATAATTTTAGTATTCTTTCGGTTTACGACCGTAAATTATTTGGCGCTTATATTTGGCGGTAATATTTGTTTTAATGCAAATATTTGTTTAAAAATATGATATCTATATATTTTCTAAAAATTATTTACTACCAATAGTAATGATGTTTACAAAGTTAGAGAAAATATTTTATTGTGTAAATATCTTTTTCATATTTAAATATTATCATATTTCTTTACTAATATTATCATTAAAACTATTGTAAATATGTTATCATATTTTGTAACTAATATTTGCATTAAAATGATTAATAATATTAATTGTTATTAATAAGTGTCAAATATAAGTGCCAAATAATTTACGGTCGTAAACCGAAAAAATACCATAATTCTTATTAAGGTAATTTTCCATGAAAAAAAAAAGTTTTATATAATTAAACCAATTTCTTAATTATTATTTATTAAATATGTATACAACAATTATTATGATAAAAATAAGACTAGTAATAATTTATTTAATTAATAAAACACTTTACCGAAAAAAGCAACGGATTTACTAATGATGCATATTTAAACCAATAGATTAGTTATCAACTGATGAGCCATAATGAGAACTAGATAGCTTTTCTATAAGGAAAGTCGCCCAAAACTCAAGAATATTAATTATTCTAACAGGAACATGTGCGATGTGTCTATACCATGATGTATGGATCCACAAACATAATATGTATAAAGACTGTAACCGTTGTAGTCAAATATAAGTGGATAGTTTGAGCAAATAAATACATAATCCAAGATTCATGGACATACTGCTAATATCAGAACTGCCATAGGATACTACAATTAGCTTATTATGAATTATTCATAAATTTGTGTGTATTGGAGTAAATTGTATTCGTCTTTGATTAATTTTCCCGGTTTAACTTTTTTATTCGTGTGCCATTTTTTGATATAGTCTATAAATATTATCTATATTTTAACATATGATTTTATTTTATTTATTGTAAAGTGATGCAGACATTGCTTGCAATTATTATTATTAATATTTTGTTTGACACCTTTGAAATGTTGACTTGTAATAGGAATATGACATCCATAAAGCTCAATTTCAAAACCATGTGTGTGCGTCTATCTATCAACTAACAGGTGGCTTCTACACAGCCCCGTTGTCTCCGGGTCATAGCTACAACCTCTCTCGGGCCAACAGTATCGGCAGCTCAGTGGACGGGTTAGGCGGCGGTGGAGGTGGTGCGCACTTCACCCTAGGGGACGTGGCCGGGAGCCAGACTGTGAGCATCAGAACCGTGCAAGCCACCTCAAAGATCTGGTACCAGCCGCACATCTCGCGGGAAGAAGGTGGGTGGGTGGACGGATCGGGTTGAACATTCGAGAAAAATGTTGTATGATAGTAATAAGTTTCTTTTTTGAAAACAGACCTAACGTATTTTTCAGTTTAAAAATCGATAATATTTTTGCGATTCTGATATACATTGTATAATGAAACAGTGGCCGAATATAAGAGAATACTTTATGCAATAGAATTAATACGTTATGTTATAATGATTTCAAAATATGTAATAAATATAAATTACGCCGCATCTTGTAAAGTAAATATAAATGTCGGTGAACATGCACCTACATTGCACCATATCTATATTTTAATAATTTATCAAATCAATTTACTATTCGTTTTGTTTCTAACCGTGGAATAAATAACACTTATACATGACTAACAAAATTAAACATTCAGTATTTAGACTTTTTAATAAACGCTGTTATCACATTACTGTATACATATTATAAAATAATACAATGAAACTATAGAAGTAGTATAGGAAGGGTCGATTCCAGCACATTTATAAATAGATTTATGAGTGATGTCTACAAATAGATCATTAGACCTCCCCAAATAAAAAAAAATAAAGTTAACCCCCCTAAATTTAAAAAAATAATAATTAACCCTCCCTTCCTTCCAACCGAAATTTTTTTTAACCCCCTCTATCCAAAAAAATTTTTTTTTACCCCACCGCATTTTCTTATCAGGAAAAGTATAAATAGATTGGACTTCACTGTTCAAATTCATTCTGCTTCTTGCTATTGACACGAACGATCGTATTTACAATCGTTTTACTCCAGATTTTATTTTGTTTTAAAAAGACCAGTTTACTTCAGTCTGCTTCATACTCTCGACGGTGCTTGCATTAACTTGTTTTATTATTTTACAATTTTATACAACCAACAATATGTCTAAAATTGTTTTGGATACATCAAACGTCGCGGACACTTTGAAAACAGTTACTATAGAAAAGGCACAACAGTTTTCTACAGGAACCAGCAAGAAGGCTTCAAGCAGTGTCAACAGCAAAATGCAACATGTTATAAGGACTTTGCGGGATCAGTCTAAGAAACAAGTATACCTTCGATCCAATATATTGGAAAAGAAGTTCAACGCCTATACCCGGGATAATGCAGTTTTGCCTATTGAAAAAGATGACGATTTGGATCTTTTTCTAGCAATTCAATCTTTTGAGGCTAAAGTTGAAGAAGGTCTGCAACAACTCCTCGAAACCACAACTGATGCCGATAAAAGTTTTTATATACTGAGGCTAACATATTCGAAGGACCGACAAACTGCCTGGTTGAAATTATCAATGGTTTTCGAATCATTCGACTGGCGTAGAAAAAAAATATGAGCTCCGTTTCAATTTGGACCTGGGTCATATCAATTAGTTATCCGTGCCACTAACCTCTATTACGGTGATCATGGAACCAAGGGTTACAAATTTACCGGCTTTTTCAAAGTCTACCAAATTAGATACAAGGAGGCAAAGATCGTACCACTCTTCGAAATTAAGCCAGCATTTGATGTGGACCAACAAACACAAGAAAAAAAGACGATGATGATGATGAGTGTGGCCCATCGATTTAAAAAAAACAGAAATCGTCTACTCTGTATATGTAAGAAAGATAACTATTCCATGTTTATTTCTAAGACATTTTGATTATCGTATTCTTTATATACATACATTTGATTACTAATACTTGCATGTATAACCCCACACCCGACAAATATTTTAGATATACTCAACCAATCAACATAATTTAAAGCAAAACTTTTATTATTAACTAATTTATTCTATAAAAGATGATAGTAAATTAAATTGAAATCATTTCAATCACAAATTGAAAATGGAACAGACTTCTCGTGTAGTTAACCGAATATTTACCAAGAATCAAAACAACTGAAAGAAATGACACTTGATAATATTTATAGACTTTTACTTGTGTTTGACTATGATGTTAAAATTTATACCAGACGTCTTCAAATGGTTCGGTTACGACACAATAATTCAACCACTTTATTTTTCAAAGGCGGAAAATGGAAACTATGTCGGGAGCTTCTGCATCAATCTGTGAGAATTTACTACATATTTTGCACGTATCCGACTTGACTGTCTTTCATCGATCACCAACTGTTGTGCTTCAACTAACCGTGAATTCAATCAACTTATATCAATTAGCATTGCAACAATCAGTGAGGATCTATTACATATTTTGGACATTTCCGCCTTGACTGTTTCTCATTGATCATAAACTTTTGTACTTGAATAAAACATGAATCCAATAAGCTTGTATCAATTCGCAATGGATACATTTCAACCTGATTTATTGTATGAATCCGAACTATTTCTTGCAATTCTATTAAAATTGTAGAGTGGACCCATGGGTCACTGTGCAGACACTGTTTCCGACCATTTGTGAATAGATTACTTCGAATTTGTAAGTTTTATGGCTATTTCCTAATACAACATATTGTGTATTGAGCTATATAACCATAAATTAATTAAACATAAAAACAATCAATATATTATTTTTACTTTTCTTAATTAAGGGGAAGTATAATAATGAGAGTGGATAACAAGAACATTGCAACAACATTGAACACCTCACTACTACAGTTGTTTCTTTCGAGGAGCAGTAGCACTTGCACTGTCCAACACGGTAGATTCGGATTAGTTGATAATAAAATGTTTTGCAATAAGATCATTACAGTCAAGAAATACACAATCAAAATGGGACAAAATGTCACAGAGAGATTTACCTCTCACATATTAATATAGATAATAGAGACAGAATGAACCACATTGAGTATATAAAATACATTGTAATCACTCGTTTGAATAATACCAAAAGCGTGTATTTAAGTTTAACTAACGCTGAATGTGTGTAGGAGGTAAGCGTCCAAAACTATCAAAAACTTCACCAATGTTATTATGATCAATATAAACGGCAAACCAGTGTTGACCAGATAATTTGTTTATATCGGCGTTCACAATAAAATAAAGGAGTTTATAATACTGTATTGTTTATGCAGATAACTTCCAATATAGGGAAATTTGCTCACAGAGTGGATATCACTAAATAACGATTCATCACCCGGTCGTAATCATCTCAAGTCTTGTAGTCTGTAATAATGTTTCGGTAGGGAGTCACTTCCACTTTTCCATAAAAAATTGCCATCACAATTACGTTTATAGTGTTTTCCAAACCCCTTTGCAAATTTCTGTTCCCACCGTAGATTGTCTTCACGTCAGGGTTGTGCGTGTTCCGTCATGTTTAGGTCCGCGGCGCTAAATTAAACACGAAAAAAGTATATCCAGCACTAAAATCTGCCAATTCAATGCAAAAATCGTCGTTCACATTGAATTGTTCCAAACTAGAGAAGAAATTAACATATTCATGAGTAAAAATGCAAAATCTGGTGTAAACAGTCTTCCCGATACAGATTCGCCTTCCCGATAGAGAGCACCATGATTGAAATGACTATTTTAATTGACATTAAAATATTGAAATTTGAACGTGTTGGTTGCCAAGTCACAATTGTATGCCGTGTTAGTAACCATACCGACAAAAAGAAACTTTGGCAATTGACCGCGGAACATGTTTTCTTTCGAGTGAGAGAGTTCGCCTTTAAATACGGTATATGACAGCAGTTCAGTCTTCTGGATAGCATAGATTGTATTCGGATTTCTCAGCGCTGAATCGTTCATGATTAGCACCGCCGAATTGATTTTAATACGACGAACGGAGAGAATTGCTTCTTCAATTATAATCATTCCAGTTTTGACATTCCCGTCCGCATATCATTGAAAACAGAACGCTGGTTTACTGCGGTCAAATCAGAATCGAATATCGGTTGGATTCAGCATATATTTTTCTTGTGTAAGCATATCCAAACAAACAGGTCCATAGAATTCAGCTGTATTTATGGTATTTTTATAATATTATAGTCGTTTCGCAAGAGCTGTGTTGGCAACCAAATCTATCTTGGCGGCATCATCTTTTATTTAGCCTGATGCAAAAAGTTGACCCTTTTTCGCATTCTCTCCAAAAATAAGAAGATTATTGAGATAGGCGCGATATGGATACATGTGAAATCCTTCATTCACCTGCTTATCACCAATTGTTAGTGATACATTGGAGAATAGACTGTGCATAAAGTTGTTAACAGGAAAGATGTTATCCACTGTTACAATCGGAGCGTTAGCTTTTTGTATTTTGCAGAGAATAAATAGAGCTGTATAGTTGAGATCAATATATTCATCAGCTGAGCCAGAAATAGAAAACTCAATCGATCCAGTATTTGTAGTCACATTATTTACAGGATGCACGTCGAGGTAGTAGCCTTTCTCAAAACAGTCTGCACGAGTCTAGGGAAAAACAAATCGACCCCACTTTTACTCATTACGATATCATTACTGGACATCATCATGTTTTATTGAAAGTGTGGACAGCGATTTTCGATCTTCTTTTTTTCTGTAAATCTAACTCGAGCTGATTTGCTAGTGTTTTCGTTTTATTTATAAGCTTTTCTCTGTTACCGAGGTAGTTCAATTCTTTCGGTTGTTATGCTTGAGAATCTTTTCAAAGTTGAACAATAGTTTTCAGTGAAAGTATTCGTAGTTGACATATTACTTGGTAAGTATATTCGCGATAGAAATTAATCTTCTTCTTTTTGTTCTTCGTGGTTTTGTTTATAGACTTTTTAGCTAAAGTCTCGCGGCGTTTCTTTGTGATCTCATGTTCTATATAAGTAGAGTTACGCTTTCAGTGACCTAATCCATCCCGATTGGTAAAAATTTTCTGACCAATGTAGTCGTTCTCAAGTTCGTTAAGTCCTGCTTTAGTTTGCTTTCGAAGAATCGGAAGAATGTCGTAGATATTTCCACTCATAAAATTAACAGAATGACAGCCAATATTTATTGCCTGCTTTCGAACCTTCTTTCCGAGTGTTTTTAGATGATTAAAATTAAATTAGCTGTGGAAAAGATACGCTTGGCAAGCGGCACAAGCATGCGACACAAAAATCCAAATATGCTTCTTTCCGAGTGTTTTTAGATTATGTTTAGCTGTGGAAAAGATACGCTTGGCAAGCGGCACAAGCATGCGACACAAAAATCCAAATATACTTCTTTCCGAGTGTTTTTAGATTATGTTTAGCTGTGGAAAAGATACGCTTGGCAAGCAGCACAAGCATGCGACGCAAAAATCCAAATATGCTCCCTCCAACTTGTCGCCTCATATGACCTGAGTATATTCCTGCCGATCCAATTTGACGTCGTATACTGTCAATATATACAAGCATTCCATATCCATATTTCGACGGAGCCATTTTACACTAATATAGTGTTGTAATCAGGGAATGGAAAAAAATCGTCTCGGAGCTCCAGTTTCAATTGAGTGAATAAATCTAGTGGTCAATTTGACATAGATGTATACACAATTATACGTATGTATAATTGTTTACACAATTGAAATTGTAGATCCCTATGATGCAGTATCGAGGACCATATTTTGTAGTAGATGTTTTCGTTTATTTCCAACATTCACGTGGAAATATTGGACGATATTTTTTGCCTTGGGTTTAATTTTCTTACCTCTATGTAATGCAATATGTGTCTTTGTAAATTCAAGAATAGACGAGAATCGCTAATTGAATACCAGCATTTCTCCATTCTTTGATTCATCATCGTCTCCCGTTACTCTCAATGGATCAGTTTTCACATCATCTGGTGAAAATATGATTTTGAGCTTTACTAAATATTTGTTCAATTAGTTCTTTTGAGAGCGATGTAACATTTTTGTATCGATCTAATTTCATACATTGTATTCCATGCAAAGGTGTCTCAATAAGCGGGTCACTTGTATATTCCATTGTCCTCCAGTACTTTGTCTTTTCTCTTTCAGCACCAATATATATTCTTCCACTAACCAGTCGTTGTAGTGGAGCACATATTATTGATCCTTGTTTGTCGAATGTAATAACTACAATACATCCTTTAATATTCTTTTGGCTTCAAAATGAGATGGTGCCTTCCAAATCAATTCAATGGCTTATTGGCTGACATTAAGTTGCTCATGAAATCCCAGTACACCGGCAAGTTTTTCACTCAGTGTTATCTTACTAGGAATTTTAGTCTTTCTTGATTGGTGAAAATGACTATCATAGCGCAGCAGGGTTATAAATTAACTAAATCGCTCAGATTCAACAATTTTATTTGTATCGTCTATCTTATTACATACATAATATCTCCATGCTAAGTTAAAATAAGGTACACGTCCTATGGTACCGCCACCTGGCCAGTCGATAGTTGTCTTGCCAATTTTGTTTACAACAAGTTTCTTCTTACCTCTATATAGAGCCACACACTCATCGCCAGTAAATATTGTAATGGCGTCCACGAATTGCATTTCAACAAGTCCAACTTCCCAGTCTCCATATTCATTCAAAGTGATGGAGTTTTCAAGGTTTATTCGATATTTTGCGGTGTTCCATCCACGTCCACGTTACTTGGTAGTAGAATGTGAAATTTTACTGTCTTCATTTCGTTCCATCAAGTATGTTTTTATTAGGTATCCACTCTTGGTTTTTATATCCTTTCCACTTGATCAGTACTTCTCGGTCGTTTCCTTGTTCACGAGTGCCAGTAATCTTCTCGATTCAATACGAATGGTATTTGTTTATAACCAACTGAAGTTCCTGTTTGTAAAATAATCCTCTAATTTCTTTTTCGCGTAGTTGATACATAACCTGTGAAAACTTGGTATTGATTGAGTTGATGAAATTTTTTTCTTCTGTTCAATTTAGTAGGTATCCTTTATCAAGTATTTGTTTTGCTGTGAACACTTTAACCCGATCACCAACCTTAAATGCAGGTTTCTTCATCTTCTTCTTTTTTTCACAATACATTTGTAGCCATACAACTGTTTCATTTTCTTTATTTATCTCACTAGAAGGTCTATTTTTGAGACTTCGATGTGGAGAGTTATTATAAGAGTGAACAAGTTATGGAAGAATATTCAACCACTTATAGGAAACCTGTTTAGTCTTTCAAAGTGCAATTAAAACGCTCTACCACTGCCGCTTTCAATAGACTTGCAATACTAAATTGTTCCACTTCGATTGAATTAAGGGATTCACGTACATTTTTATTTTCAAACTCTTTTCCTGTATTAGTTTGTAAATATTTTGGAATCCATCCCTCGTGTCATATATCTTCTTACATACAAGGTAAATACTTATTAAATACAAGGTATTTCTGATGATGATTTGCCTGCAGCTCTGAGTACTCTTACTGTGTGTTTTTCATGTTTCTCATCCCACTCAATTAACTTTAAATGGATGCCAGGATTGTGTCGTTTAAATGTGATGAAATCACATGCATTAACGGGTGACACAATTCCCGTCCAGTTATACTTGGCTTCATGAATATTGTACTTGTGATGTCTACAGAGACTACACTTAAATTCGTGAGAATACAAACAGGCAAGTACAGAATATTTGAAGCATTGATTTCCAGTGTTTTTAAAGTTGAGAATAGCCTTCTTGTTTTTCAGTCGCTTTGGAAGTGTAGCATTGACTGCTTTACTGCGATAATCAGACGCTGAGAAGTATTTAGTTGCATACATGTTAAAATAATTACCTCCCAATATCGTAAAGTTACTGCTACCCTAAACAAAATGTTCCACTTTTGCGAGTAGTGTGCTGATAATTTCAGAAATACAATTCAGAGTGAGAGCAGTCGCATCTAGGAAAAACATTGTATTTTTTAAATGTATCACTTCACCGTCTGAATCCAGCTGAGCGGTTCTGATCTCTAGGATCTGATGCACTTTATATTCATCTCGAGTTGAAGCTAATAGTTGAGATGTGGCAGCCTCGAAAAATAAATCGGTTGCATATCGTCTACATCATGAATAAAAAGAATGTTTTGAGTCCTCCCGCGTCGACTGCGTTGTAGCACTCTTTTGCAAATACAATTACACACTTCCTCAGGAATAATTCCATCGGGATAACAGTCGTTTCTATGCATTTTCAGCTTTTCGATAGAATTAAAATATGAACTACATTTGTCCACATTTAAATACGTTTTTAGACATTGGTAAAGGGGTCGTTATTTGACAAGATGAGCATGGAATTTTTCCGTCGTTATAGATTTATTACTTATACGATGTGTTGACTCCAAGTCTTCCGAAACCAAATCAATAAATATATTTATCGTCTGGGGCACTTCGTCGGGAACAATAATGTTGCTTACATTCTGCAAGTTTCGATGTGAGGATAAAATCACTTCAGGATAGAGACAGATCCACAATTGATCGATATCATTCTGGTCCGGATTCTCGTTGCTCGTGTCGAGAGGATGATCAATAACATCCTCTAATAGTGTATTAGCTAGTTCAGATATCAACAAAGCAAAAATTCCGACTCAGAATGGTCAGCCCACAATTGATCAATCTTTTCTGGCTCAGATGCCATATTGGTTGCGTCGTGAAAAATTTAAGGGTGGGGATTGATGGTGGAGGAGGATTCCTAAAGATTTGTGTAAATATTTTCACAGAGAATGAAGATGCATCATCAAAAAAAATCTAAATTAACTAGTTTTAAAAGATTGTTCATCCTTGGCATTGTCCCTGATCTAGCTAAAAACGATCGGAATATTTCGAAGTTATGGATACTATTAAAGATGAATCAGGAGATAGATTTCAATTTACGTAAATTGTATATGACAAATATGAAATTAGCTAACATTTTGGTTGGTCTGATGGGATACCGATCATATTATACATGTACATGGTGTGACATCTCGCGAACACATTTAGAGAAAAAAAAGGTCAACTGCAAACTTTGGGAAATACCCAGGACAAATTTTGGGATTGGTTTAGCTCAAATTCCATGGTAACGTTGTGCATTTGTCTATTTTGAAAGGCAGTCCTGATACCCTTATCGTACACTTACTTTCACCACTTGAACTGCATTTATTACTGGGCTCAGTAAACTGTTTTTACAATTTACTTGAAACAAAATCGAGTGATGCATCTGTATGAGTTTAAAGGTGTCATGTCCTAAGTTAATAGTATCATGAAAGTTCAATGCGAATGGTTGTAAAACCTTCCTGGAAAATATTGTTCTTCTCCAATGTATTTGTCCTCTGGGTTGTTTAAAGTATTGTTTAAATAATTTTAAAATATTAAAAATATATATTTTAAATATTTATTTATATTATATACAGTACATATATATAATAATTTATAAATTATTTATTAAATATATATTTAAAATATAATTTGTTAAACTATTATTCAAAGTATTTACAGCATTTAAATTTATGAGTACAAGAATAAATTGAACACTTCAGAAAAGAGATGTTATCACTAAATGTACAAATAACACCACCATTACATGCAATCTTGTTTTATATTGAAGATTTCTGTGAAATTTATAACTTGGTCTTGGATTTATCTCAGAGCAAGTGAGTGAATCGTTCCATAGTGATTTCCTTTAAGACATGGACGGTATATGAGGTCAATAATAATCACCAAAATTATTCCGAAAGACTGATCAAATCACTTGTAGAATACAATAGCAACCATTTGTAATATTCTGCATGTACACTATTAGTACAAAAGTGTATATATAATGATTAGTAAGTTTCTTTATAACATGATCAAATTAAAATTTGCTTGCATAATTTACTTTTAATTATATGTTAATGAACCTGTTTAACTAAAATGTTTTGGTCAGCTAATGTAATACAATCTGTTTTGTAAATAAATTTGTAGGATTTATACATAGTATATAGTAGATAATTATTACTATTTTTACAATATACAACATTGGGATATTTGTATGTATATAACGAGAAAATTTAAGAGATATACATTGGATACACAACAATATTATAACCATACTGCTATTAGTTCACAAAAATTGTTATGAGCTAGCTAGAACGCTTACTTTGAAATATATTGATTAGTTTCGGTTTCAAATGCAGCCATATTGGATTTTTACCCTTATAAGAGGTATAGGAAGCTTAAATTAATATTTTAACTGTTGTATTGTGTTAATTAGTAGTTATGTCATATCCAATGGTAATACATTTATAGCGTCTAAAATGTTTCCTTTTAAAGTTATAAACGAATTTCGGTTGAAAAATCCGCCATTTTGGAATTTTGGTCATAGAAAAATAACGCCAATGATAAAATACATTTTGATTTTAATTTTTATTAAAATTTTAATTTTGATTAAAACATAAACCTGATTCACCTATTTGTCGAAATGAATCATCATTTGGTGTGTTAATTTTTTTGTAACTAAGTATAGCTTCAGCCACAGCGTTATATCCCGGGGGTTTGGTTCAAAGATCAAAGGTCAAAAGGTCAAGTGCTGATCCAGAATATATCCTTCCTATATTACTCAAACTATCTCCTAATAAAATACTAGAATAAATTTGTGACACCTGCAATATATTTTATTAATGTAAATTAGACTACAGCTATATATGGAACAATTACATTAAGTTTTTTTCTTCAAATTGTTTGTGACACACATAGGTTACTTATAAACGTTTTTTCCTTTATTTGAAGTATAGATATTTATAATAAATATGACATTCCTTACAGTTGTGTAAACCTACATTCTTTACTATATATTTGTTATTATAAAAACACTGATTGAAGAATACAATTATTTTACCTGTATTAAGTATTTCAGGAATTTAAAGTCTTGTTTTATATATAAATGCGCTTCTGCTATTATATACATCATATTGGATTATGGTGGCCGAGAGAGGTTAACATTAAATACTCTGTGCTTCTTGTAAAATACTTAGTTTTATCTAAATACAGACGGTTTTATTCAAATACACATGTATTTGTCGAAAGACTCCGTGTTTTATAGAAATACGCATGTGTTTCTCGAAAGGCACAGTGTTTTATCTAAATACGCAAAAGTTTCATCAAAAGAAGCGTTATATAAAAATACTCATGCGTTTATCAAAAGACCTAATTTTTATTTAAATACACATTTTCTGAAATAAATGTGTTGTTAGTATTGCTTTAATAATTCAACATTTATTGTTGCTCGGTTATGCGTAACTTTAAACAAATTTGAAATTTACTTCATTTTATCGTTCATAATGATATAAGTAGAATTTTTTTGTTAATTTAAACTTATAAATAAAATAAACTTTGTTCTACTATTTTTACTAATGTTTTACCAAAGAAGTATGTTTATTCTATTGCATATAGTGCAATATCTTAAAAATATAAATTCCCATTATTTTGAGAATTAAATTATTACAATATTAATATGACCCTCATCGGTTATGGTTAAAAAATTACAATTTAATTTAAATTTAATTTAATTACATTTTTAATTTAATTTAATCCCGATTCCACAAAAAAAATATGCCTATATGCTGCAATGTGCCTGAAAACCCTATGTCGATTTAAAAAAAACTGACGCTGATATCAGCATCATAATGCTACGTACATGATATAAAACTCGATGCCAATTCCAAATAATCTGATGCCGATACCAATAATTACATATTTTGAATTTATTTTAAGTATTTGTTATAGGCCTACTTCCGTCAGCCGTCAAAATAACTACAATTTTTTTAATTTCTGCGACTTTTATAATACAATTTACTCGGAAACTTAAAACTTTTCTAATAATTGAAATATTTGTATTACACTTTCATAGAGTATTATAATGTGTACTATGTATATACTAATTAAAGTATACTATAAGTACTTTTAGGTAAGTAATTCCGTTTGCCGGAATTATAAAATTGTAGTTATTTTGACGGCTGCCGATAACAACTATGTAAAATGAATTAAAAATATATATTTATCAGCATCGGGTTTTATATCAGGTACTTTGCAATTGGCATCGGCGTCTGTTTTTGTAGAATCGGAATCGGGTTTTTCATAGGTACTTGGCATATGTATCGGCATCGGTTTTTCTCAGGTAATTAGAATAGGTATACTTTTTTGTGGAATCGAGATCGGTTTTTAACTATAACCGATTAGGGTCATAATATTATCATTATTTTATTCTCAAAATAGTGATGGATATTTTTCAGACAGTCAATGCCTATATGCAGTAGAGTAAACATACTTCTTTAGTAAAACATTAGTAAAAATAGTAGTACAAAGTTTATTTTATTTATAAGTTTAATTAAAAATAAATTTCTACTTACCATTATGAACGATGAAATGAAATATAATTTAAATTTGTTAAAAGTTACGCATAAACGAGCAACAGTAAATATTGAAAAATTAAAACAAAACTAATCAACAAATTTATTGCACAACATGTGTATTTAAATTAACATTGAGTTTTTTGACAAACGCATGAGTATTTTGATAAAACGTTGTATATTTAGATAAAAGACTAAATCTTTTGATAAAACTTTGTGTATTTAGATAAAACACTGAGTCTTTTGAGAAAAACGTGCGTATTTAGATAAAACACTCAGTCTTTCGATAAACACATGTGCATTTAGATAAAACACTGAGTCTTTTGACAAACACATATGTATTTGGATAAAACCGTGCGTATTTAGAGAAAACTATGTGTTTTAAAGCAACAGTGTGTTTTATGAGAAACACAAAGTATTTAATTTTGACATCTCTCGGCCACCATAATGGATAGCCATGAAGTAAGAATCGTTTTATTTGATGAATGGGCGTAAGCGCATAAATCAATAAAAATCCAGCATTACTGCATGGCTAGAAATTCTGTTTGAAATTTTAATTCTTGTGTGATTTTATTAATTCATCATTTTACTATATTTTTTAATTTCTTAGAAGAACCAACCATTGTGTATCGGGGATAGAAGATAATAACATTTTAGTATTCAAGAATTTATTCGACATAATTCTAATTTTTTATATGAAGATTTTGAAGAAGACGACTTTAATATTTGCTAAATAAATTGTTTAAAAAAATGCAAATCAGGTCAAGTCAAACCTCGATGAGTTACAGGCAACGCGGTCTGTATTTGGTCTGAAGGTCGGGCCGGTCAGTATAGTTTTCATGGTCATTTCGATTCGATTCGCGCTTTTTCGATTTTTTATGCAAACCCCATTGTGTTAAAATGTTAATATCATTACCGTTCCTGAATTTTATAACGCTAATCAAATTTTAAAAGCTATAGTGAAAAAGCATATCAAAGTGGAAGTGTATCGAAACGCTTTGAAGCAATCGGAGAAGCCGATATAGATAAATTAAAAGTGTATTTTTATTTAAAAAATACTTCTGAAAAACTTAAAGAAGAGGTGTATTTTGCAATTAAATACTATCTAGGTACTCGAGGGAGATACGATATACCTCAAGAAGGATAATTTTCAGCTTTTGGTCGATTCATATGGAAAAGAATATTTCGAGATAAAGGGTAGGTATTCAAAAAAATTTCCAACCTTCGGACGAGCTAAAGCAATCTCGTATCTACGCATCTCGTGATGTTCCAGATATTGCCCTGTGGAAGCCATACAGTTGTTATTGCAGAAATTACCATCAAACTTTGAGTTTTTTTTTTTTTTAATAGTAGTCAGCGACAAAACCAGCAATTCTGGTATAATTCAAAACTACCTATGGGTCTAAATAATATCGGAAATTTTATTAAAAAAATATCTACATCAGCTCAGTTGTCAAAAATCTACACATCTCATTGTGTAAGGCCAACACTCGTTAGCCAATTGTTCACTAACGGTTTCAGTGTCGATGACATTCAATGTGTCACGGGTCACAAAAATAAGGACTCTGTAAAGAGATATTTAAAACGCGTTGGAGATTCAAAAAAGCAACAGTATGCAAATGCCTTGAATGGCAGTTTCAGCAGATCTTCAACTAGCAAGGAAGTACGTTTATCGAAAAATTGTTCAGATTAATCTCCTATAAACGAAATGACTGTCTATGGACCCAAGCGGATGTGCATTGAAGCCAATGGAGAAAAATATTGTTAAAATTTAGTTTGTATAATTACTTAGTCATTGCTGTAGCTTTCATATTTCATGTGACAGACTTACGCTATTCGGAATTTTTTTACGATTTTGTAAATGTTATGGTTCAATATTACAAGTTTCTATAAATTAATATTTAAATCAATTATTGAAATATTACCAATCAGTAATTCGTCATTACTGCACGGTAATTCGTCATTACGGCATGGCTGGTAATTTATTAGTATAATAAAATAAATCTATATCTAAATAAGTATTGACATTGCAACACAACTACCCGACGAACAATATATATAAGGTAATGTTTATTTTAAATCTAATTTTATCTAGAAGGTAGCCAGTTAGATGTCGAAAGAGCATCTGGTTCGTATTTTTGTGTACAACCAAAAATTGTATTTGAAAAATATAAAGTATTATTAACATTATTATTAATAATAATTTGTATTACAAGCTCAACAAGTATTAATATATATTATTACCTTAACCATTTAGGATAGAATAAATATTGCAAAAGACTCTCTTATTCTAGTTTCTAGTTTCAGTAAATTAAAGTAATATTATAACTATAATTGAATTTATTTTCAGCCTCGGAATGCATGCGAGAATATATACAAAATTGGAGACCGATTGCAAATATGTCCGGAAGAATATTTCCAGGCATCTCAGGGAGTTTTATGGAAGAAAGACATGAAAGAGGTTTACCTATTGATTATTTCTCTTTCGACAATGTATATTGATATATACATAATATTGATAATATACGTCGTAGATATTTATCGCTACACTTTTAGCAAATCTTTTAATTGATTTATCTTAAAAAATTGGATTTCTCATCAAAATCGCTTCCTCGTTTAATTTAATTATTGTAAACATTTAAATATATTCTTAGATTTTAAATTATTTATTTAATATTAATAGTTATCTTATAAATTAAAAAAAATTAAATTGAATAGTGTAAGTAATAAGTTTGATTTTTTATTTAAAAAAAAACTATTTTCCCAAATTGAGTAATATGACACTGTTATAAAAAAGCTCATGATAAAAATGATATATATTTGTAAACAATGTTTAATTTTATACTTTCAGATATTTGGCTTTGTCGGAGAAGTGGAATACATCGATAAAAATGGGGACATATTTGTGAAGTATGGCACCACCGTCGAGGTATCTCTCACTTACAGATTCCATCCAATTGGTTTTGTTAAAGTTGATCAAACCACACCACTTACAGTGAGTATGCTGCTAACGCAATTCCTCATCAATGCACTATTTATCACAGTATATATATATCATTTATAAGAAGTTCTAATTAAGAAAATTAAGAAACTTATAAAGTTATAATTCACCTATTGTGAATTCTTGTATTCATTTTTGCTTGTTAAGCTTTTCTATAGTAATTGATAAATAAGTAATTCCAAGAATAAAGATAAAAATACCTTAACAAATATCTTTACTAACATATATTATTTATATATTGTAGGACATGCATGTTTCGATAATCACCTTTCTATTATTAATCACACAGAATCTGATTTTTTTAATAATATTGTTGGCTTATTGCTTTGCATGACATAAATTAAAACGGTGAAAATTAAAAGAATTTACAACGGTCATTAATTTGTTATAAAAAATACATTTTAAAAATAGTTGTTATTATTGGTCAAGGAACATGAATTAACTCTTACTTAATTCAACAAAGATCTCAATTTTTTTTATTCGTTTAGAATAAATCTCTGATCATACTTCTCAGTGGTTTTGTAGTGTTTTACAACTGTCAATTAAGGACACTTGAAATTCAACACTTACAAATGTCTTAACAAATTAAATTTAAATTATATTTAATTAGGAATTGGGTTGACATTTATATGTATGTTGGCATGTACTTTTAATTGTCATTTCTTTCCATGATGAAGCAATTGAAAATCATATCATCCGGTGATATTGTTCAAGTAATCACGAAAACCGCCAAGGAGTTAAAATCTCTTCAGAACGGTTTTGGCGGATGGGTGGATATGATGTCGAATATACTTAACAAAGTTGGATGTGTCAAATGTAATTTTCATAACGGAGCAGTTCGTGTTTACTTCTCTATGGGAAAATCTTGGTCGCTTAATCCCAAATGTTTGAAAAAATTGACAGACGCTGATATTGACAAACTGCATGGTTCATTTGTAGGTGGGTAAAAATTAGTCACTACTATCTTATATTCTTTCATTTGATTACGTTTACTGGGAATGTGGTTGAAAAGTATTATGTTTCTTGTTAAAATATGTCTAAGGGTTTATGACATTTGGTCTTAGTATGGGTAAAGTGTGCCCAAATTGTGACTAATTTGGCACTTAAGTGTGAATAATGTGTGGGTAAAGTGTGAATAAAGTGTGTGTAAAGTGTGAATAAAGTGTGAATAAAGTGTGGGTAAAGTGTGGGTAAAGTGTGGGTCAAGTGTGGATATAGTGTGGGTAAAGTGTTAGTAAAGTGTGGATATAGTGTGGGTAAAGTGTGGGTAATGTGTGTAAAGTGTGGTTAAAGTGGGGGTAACGTGTGTGTAAAGTTTGAATAAAGTGTGGGTAAAGTGTGGATATAGTGTGTGTAAAGTGTGGATATAGTGTGGGTAAAGTGTGGGTAAAGTGTGAATATAGTGTGGGTAAAGTGTGGGTAAAGTGTGGATATAGTGTGGCCACACTATATCC
>JAUZND010054775.1:0-41672 GCA_034780555.1 Coelogynopora nodosa | reverse complement strand
ATAAATTATTTGAATTTATTGATTACCAATGACATACAATGCAAATACCATTTGAATTTTTCGGCAAGCAATATGCATCAGCTTTGCATATTGCTTACCTCAAAATTCAAATGGTATTCCTACATTGCTACTTACTACAGACACTTTGTTTAAGGTTTTGCAACTATAGCCAGACCCTTTCATGTCCTATCAAGTCAAAAATCCTGTTTATGTGGTCAGTTGCCCACCTTACAGCTTTTTAGGCTGTCATGTTTTTGGTAAAAAAACTGAAAATTTCATTTTAGATACTGATTTAGATACAATTTAGTATGATTGCCAGTGTGCTATCTCGAGAACAGAAAGAGCAACAAAAGGGGATTTATTATTTCTCATAAAAGATATTCTGTAACCAGATTTGAGCTTTTAGCTATTGTTGAGAGTATAAAGAAAATTCATCCTTATCTTATTGGAAAATTTTTTTTTAATTGGAAGTGACCATCAACCTCTAAAATGTCTTAAAGTATGTCTCTGTACATGGTGTAGTTCTCCGTTTCAATCTGGTTCTTAATCTGGTTTTGAATCTGGAATAAATGTTTCATACATGGCTTTTATACAAAAATTGTTTTATAATTAAAGAGTAAATTTTTAGTATTTATAATTATATGAATTTATCTTTTCAAAATTATAAAAATTACAATCTGTTAAATAAGGCTGCATTTTTAACTGTATATTTTACTTTAAGTAAAAAACTGTACGTTTTACTTTAAGTAAAGAACCATATGTTTTACTTTAATTAATAATAAACTCAATTTAGAAATATTATATGTGTATGATTTGCAAAATGTGTACAAAATTTATAATTAAATTATATCTAATTCAAATGGGAGTGTTATTGTTCATGACCATTTAAGGAACCAGACTTGTTGGCAAACAAGCCAACTTCATTGGGTACATCACAAATGTCTGCAAATAGTTGAAAGTCCTGGACTGGTCAGCAAATGAATGGACTGATTGGTGACTTCTTAAATGTCTGCAAATAGTCAAATGTCCTTCACTTGTTGGACATTTAGGGACTTTAGCAAAGTCCACAATCAGTTGGGGTTCTCAAATGGTCATCAGCCAGCTGACCAAATTAGAGACTTTTCAAAAGTTTAATAATTTGATTTTTTAATTATTTAAAATAATATTAACAATAGAAATTTATTTTGCTTAGCCATAATAATTCTAACAATTGATATAGTTGTAAACTGGTTTAAACCATTTTTCTCTAAATTTGTCTATATTTTAACCCTTTCAACCCAGATAAAGCACGGCATGATGCATAACACATTTGACCATGGAAGCTGGATGAAGCACGTGTTACTTGTCTTTATTTTTTATTATATAATGTTAAATGAGAATAGAATCGTTCCACAAATAGGAAATTATGTTTACTATACCAGTAGGATGTGCAAAGCATTCTCAATAAACACCCGTAGCATAAAAGGGGTATTTTTTCTATAGGGTAATAAACACTTATAATGTATGAGTATATTTTGTTTCATGTGTTCTAGCTTTGCTCTTATTGGAATGCTCTCTGTACTGCAAATAAAAATGTTCATAATATATATTTAGGCTTATATACATATAAAAAAAATGATATTTAAACATTATATCACATAATTTATAAAATATTTCATAATAAATAGATAATGCATGTGACATCTAAATAATTATTTGCCTCTCTGCTTTCCTTCTCAATTTTCCTTCCCTCTCACACCTTTAAATGAACAGAAACATTTGACGCCTAGGCTACTCATTCCGAGAATTTGAGGAAACATTTGTTGCTCACACATTGGGGATTGCGCAAGATTCCCAACTGCTTGCCATAATCCACACCCCAGACAACATCCCACCCACTGCATGGAACCAGAGACCAAAGAAGAGGTGCAGGCTGTGCTACACACATGATCATACAAACACCAACACGCAAATTATGTGCAGTGATTGTCTAAACCAGCCAGGTCTTTGCCTCGGTGCATGCTGGAAAGCATACCATCAAGCTCTGCAGTAGCAAGTGAATTATGTACATTCCATTTATCTATTTTATTTACACATATTTTGGAATAAATATATATATCGAAATTTGTCTATCTTTGCAGTATTTCTCAATTTTATTTACATAAGATAATTTTTTTGTTATATATATGAATGCATAAGGGCAATTACATGAAAAAACAGACATTAGGGTAAAAAAATTAACTTGCCAAATATACATAGATTACAGTTTAATATCAAAGAGAAATGTCCTATATGTTAGAAAAATATAACATTTATATTGACAGCATTTTTATTACAAATAAATTTTTTACATATAATAATAATTAAATATACATAAAAATTGAAATAAAACTACAAAATATCCCATTTATAAAAAAAATTAAAAGGCATTTATTTTGTATTTAATAAATTTACATTGTTTGAAATCCTTTGTAGTTTACATATAATAGTACTTCATCATTTCTAAATACATGTAAAAAATAAAACAATACATTTACTAATACTCTAAAGAAAAAGGTCAAATGTCACATCCATAACGAAGAATGATAAAAAGTATAATTTGTAAACACAAAAATTAATATTTTTCTTTAATATTTTATATTCGATATTAACTTTCTATAGGCTTAAATAAACAGCATAATTATTATTAATGTGACAACTGTTACAAGTGTTATGGACGTGGATATTGTTATGGATGTGGCACTTGTTATGGACGTGAAGAAGAAAGTACAATTCCAGGACTGAAAGAATTGACCCTTTGGTCAGATGGCCCATCAAACTAGAATGGAGTTACTCTGCTACTTCCCATGGTAAAGGCCCAATATATGGAGTGGGAGGAGCAATTAAACGGAATATCCGTCAGCAAGTTATCAGTGGGTGCTACAGTGTACAAAGTGCTGTTACATTTGTGGAAGCTGCAAAAGCAACTTCTGATTCTACAGTCACTCTTATTATAAATAACTGTGAATCACCCCAATTTGATTTTTCAACCATAAATGATACTCCACAGATTACTGGTATTAAAAACATACACTATTTCTGTCTTTCTGGTGACAATCTTGAGCCAATAAGCCAGATGATTTCTCCTTCATAAGCAGCAACTGCCCCAATGTTAACAGCTTTATCTTCAGCTGCCACATCAACAATTCCAGACTGTGATGAAACAAAACCAATTTTGGGAAATGTGAAAGTTGGAGATTTTTTTGTTTGTTAAATAAGGCGAGAAGAAATTTGTCACTTGTGTTGAGAAAACGTGGGGAAATTTTGAATTCAGATAAACTTATCTTATCTTCGCTTGGTGTCAAATTCATTGCATTTATTTATCTTCCCCAGTAAACCAGATATTGCAGAATTTGACTTTGATGACATCATTTGTACATTGCCTCCCACCATTGACAGGCATGGCCATTATTCATTTGCCAATTTTGAAGTATAGTCCTTAAAAGTGTATCCAAACAGTTAAGACTTGTTCTCATGTTATGTGATATTACTACTACACAGATATCTTTTATTATTCAATTGTTCCAAATTCAATACTATATTTACTATTAATACTGTGCTACAACTATCTACATACATATAACACATCCATACAGTACAGCCAGTTTGTATCTTATGTTATGTGGAATTACTACTAGTACTACTATCTTTACTTTTGTTCTAAATATACATTATCAATACTGTACATTTAATAAACATTTTGAAATTGTTTGTTTAATTATGAATATATATTTTTTAAGTCATTAAATATCTTAATTAGATAACATGAAAAACATTGTTAATATGAGATAAAAAAATTATTAATGATAAACAATATATTTATAGTATATAGTATGGTATATAGTTGTATGAAGTATATACAATACAATTGAAAACATTTTAGACTTACCTTTTCATAATTTGCAAATGCCACATCCATAACAAAATGGCCATGTCCATAACAAGGCAAATCAGTTAAATATAATATAGTTTAGAATTAAAAAAAAATAATCACTTGCATAAAAAATGAGTATCTTAATAAGCTACAATTTCAGCATAATGAAATAATTAATAATAATAACAGAGCAGACTTTTAAAAATATTTATAAGTGAAAAAAAACATGTCCAAATCATGCCACATCCATAACAGGTTTTATAATGCACATACATTATTTAAAGCAATTGTATTTAAAATGTATGTACATTTAAATTAGGGTACAACATACCATTGTATCATTATGTAGAATAACAATCTTGATAATGATATTTGTTTTAGATATACATTACATTAAATGAAAAAAAATCTGTACAAATGCCACGTCCGTAACAGTGGAATTGCCCATATGCTTGATAATTACACTTAGTGACAATTATTCTAATATAGCCTGAAAATATTTGAGTAACCCGAAAAATTGCAAATTAGAATTTAGCAACACTGAACTAGAGGTATATTTTCACATGAGCTATTGTCCTTTGTGATATTTGCATATTGTTACACTGCTCATCTGCAAAGGATCTACACACATTAAAGCAACAAGTGTTTTTATTGGTCAATTTATTGCTTGTGCTCATCAGTTTCGCTAGAGCACAAACAAATTGACAGTTGGCCATCAAATGTAAATTGCTTAAATGGGTTTCTAGTCCAAGTATTCTAGGCGTCCCTGTTCAACTGCTAAATTAATTATAAATTCAATTGCTGATTTAATGCAGATTTAACCACAAATACATCTGCAAGTTCAATAACATATTTAACTGCATATTCTGCTGTGAATTTATCTACAGATTCAATTAAGAAATTATTATTAATATAAACATTAAAACAAATATTATTATTGATGTGAATTGTCAACTCAATTTATGGTTTAATTTGTAATTGACTATGTATTTCAAATTCAAAGTTAAATTTATGGTTGAATCTGCATTAACAGTTATGTTTAAATAGACAGTTGAATTTACAGATGAGTATATATTTGAATCTACAGTTGATATTGTGATTGTATAATTATTGTTAAGTTCTTATTATATTTTTATTGAAAGTATCTGCATTGTCCATAATATATTAATTGTGCATTGGATAGTTTGTTTAAGGTATTATATATTGCCTATAGTACATTTTTTAATCAAATAGTAAGATTATTATTGATCCATTCAGTAATAATTTTATTTTTATTCTATCCAGCCAGTTTATTAATCATCAGACAGAGCATGGATTTCTGCTCATTTGGCCAGTTGAGAACTGTCTATTTTAATCCTCTGTTAATAACATATGCTTATGTCCTGATTTTAAGTTTGTTGTATTTTTTTATATGGTTTGATTTGGGATCCTGATTCATTATATATAACATGTTTTTATTTTAAAGTGTATAAAATCATTGGAAAATATATTAAGTTTAATACACAAATTAAAGTAAAGTTTGTAATATAAAAAAAATATTTATAATTAAAATAAAATAAAATGAATAATTAACCAATATATATATTCACATAACTAAACACTTATATTTATATAGGTAATATATCATGATATAAAGGACATATTTATATATAATTAACAATATTTTTATCAGAAAGCATTAAAAAAATAACATAAACCCACCAGAAATTATTTCCACTTGCAAATACTGCTACTTTACTTAGTTTTAAATTTCATTTATTTTTTAGTTAATTTTATATATCTGATAATGAAGCAATATAAGGAAATAAGAAACCAAACTTACTTATTTAATCCATGTTTCTTTATAATTATAATAATAAATAAATTAAAACAATTTAACAAATATGCAACATAAACATTTTTAATGTTTTACATAAACAAATTATTTTTTATTATTTTTATTATACTATTACATATATATATATATACACATATCTGGTACAATAACTATTTGTTATTATTATAAATATGCAAGGGGGTGGTGGTTGTGCAAAATTCTAGTAAAAGATGCAATGTTTAAATTCGAAATATATTCCTCTATAATAGATATTAAAGAATGCCAATTATTAACTATGCATTGCATGATATTTACTCATTATTACATTTGATTTTATTACTGTGTTACTTTTTATCCAGAATACATAAACATATTTTTTACACACAGTACCTATTTTTTCATTTATTTTATGTCTAAATCTTACATGACAATTTTCTCACCTTTTTATAATTTAGTAGCAATTGTAGTTGGTTTTATAATGCTTGCATGTAACATATATGTCTGTCAACAACCAATATACTGGAATTTCAACTATTACAAGCTACAAATGTTATTAATGTCTATATTTTCATGAAATCAATAGCTAGTTTTATACATTTTGATAAGTTAACATTATATATTATAGTAATATTATATAAAATCAAATAATACAGTCTACTCCTCTTATATACAGGATGCACTTAATATGGATGATTGTTCAAAATGAATGCCAGATAAAAAACCAATATTATCTTCCTACAGTCCTGTACACAGTATTATAATGTAATTAGCTATATGTAATCCAGACGCCTTTTCAATTGTAATCATGTGTGGCCATTGACACAGTTGAAGCGCTTCAGAGTCATAAAAATGACACTACTTACATTGACATCTGAACATTGCATTAGGTCGATAGAAATAAACGTGGATCCCCATGGACACATAACCAGATGATTTGTTTAGATTTATGAGTGTCTGGTTTAGGCAGAGTAGACTGAATATACAATATATGCCATAATACAAGTTTTGTTTTAATATTCTATTCTGAGCACTTTATTAATGTACATTTTATAGACAATGAAATAATGATATAATACAGTTTAGTTGAGTTAATTGACTAATTAATTTAGATACAAATTTTACAATTAACAAATGAAATTTACATATGAGTGAATGGTTAAAATGAAACCAGGGTAGTATGCAGCATAACTATAAAGTGAATGAGAACAAGTACTTAAACAGTACCATTTAGTATACTTTTTAAATTCTGTCTAAAACCAATTTACATTTACATGTACTAATAGGTAAATAAACACACATAGTTAGAATCCACTCCTGCTAAATTCCACTCACATGATTAAATAATCTGTATTTTGATTGTCTGAGTGCAAAAGTCATAAAAAAAACTCAAAAAACTGGTTTAATTTTTTATTTGAAATTTGTTAAAAAGTATTAACTACATTTTAATGTACTACATTATTTTTTTGTCATTTATGAACATATATATTTTTTTCATTAATTATTTTATATTATGTTCAAAACTCTAGTATACTGTTTAATTTTCACAATTTGATCTTGCAAAAACACTCTTTCATCATCTGAGACTTCTGCATCCTTGCAAGTCTTTACATTAAAGTATAAATACTTAGTTGAGCTAAATTTGTTCTTTAAGTGACTGAAACATATTATTCATATAGGTATTGATTCCATTTTTTGATCTCATTTATAGCATTTATATATATTTTTTATTAATAAACATTGTCTTCTCTACATATATATATTATTATGTTTTACCTTTCAAATAATTTTCCATAATTTTTTCTATTGAAAACAGTTTAATAATGGCTTATTTCTGGAAATCTCCTTATCTATAGTTAATTGATATAGGAACCACATTTTCCTGTTTTTTATCTTTGTGCCAATCCAATTATTGGTGTTGTTTGTATATTGCTTATAATATGTTTATTATTTCATTCATTTGCTAACATAGTAGTTTATCTGCTTGTATTTTTACAAGATATACACTTGTAATATAGAATATTTGATAAATATTTACTCTAGAAGCATTAGTGGATGTGTGTGTGTAAAATTGACCAGACCCTTAAGTGTTATTGTTTACTACTCAATATACTAATGCTATCATCCTGAAATTTTTAATACTAATGTAATTATTCATTGAAAGCATTACTGAAAAACTTGATTACATGCTAATACCTGCATATCTTCTGCTAAATCAATATTTTGTCACTTACTGATAACCACTATGATGTCATTAATAATCAAAATAAGTTAAAAACTGATTTTAAAGTTTAGCACATATTTGTAGCTAAATTTACAGCTAACCAATCATACGATCAGGGAACAATTGATATATTTAGAGTCGCCATGAAAGGCTTACCATAGTATACAAAATACATAGAGAATAAAGAACTGCATCGGTCAAATACCGGTATGTTATGTGACCCCCCACCCTCCTATCATATATGCTTCCAAAAGCGCCTGGTGCTTCTATGGTTAAATGATTATCGCGAAGTTTGTCTGTAGATTGACAATCGATTGCGAATGAAATAGATAAATAAATTTTATAGTTTAAATAGTATAATATAAAATATTATGTTAACATAATAACATGCCCCCTTAAACTTAAAATAAAAAAATATTTTCAGGGGGCTTCGCCCCCCCCCCCCCCCAACCTTTTAATATTTCCGGTTTTTTGTTTTTAGTTTAGACCGGTAAGCTGACACCCTGGACCCAGGCTTGGTCTGCTACCCTCCACATCGTGGCTCCACTCCACCATCAGCGGTCCTGCAGACTCCTCCCTCCACTCCAGGGCTGTCCCGCATGCCCCATTGTATTCCCTCTGGTCAACAGCATCACCATCAGCACCAACATCCAGGCATGCTCCAACCACATCCGCATATGCCCCCCGCTATGATACCACCCCCCGACCATGGACCGCCGCAGATGCAGATGATGCACCCGCATCCACATTCGATGGCACCGTGAGTCTTGTCTTCTACAATTATTGTTCTTTATTCAACCAGCACGGGTTTATGTTTTGAACAAAACCAGTTGAAAAAATAATGCACGAAGACGAAGCCAGAGTATATATGTATATTTTTAATGTTCATAAGGGTTGTTCTATTTAAAACAGTATAATTTATTCATCGTATTATAATAGTCTTGTAAGCAGTCCTATATTGTCAAATATGTTTATATTTAGATAATAAAGTATTTTCAATCCAATAAAAACAATTACATTAAACATTATACTGTGCTTCGCATAATTATTTTTATGTGATTCCGGGAAATGCGATTAACGTTTGACTGCATTCGAAAGAATAATTCGATTTATCTTGTGTAGTTACTTAAATTTAGCTCTGATTAATTGCAACTTCTTTGTTGTGATTAAATCTATCGATAGTAGATTGACCAAGCGGAAAATCGTTGTTGCTTGCTCTGGCCCTGTAGCAGGACCGCTCCCTTAGAACCGGAGATGAAACCACTGGTCCTAGAATGTTAGACTAGAAGTCATCGGAATGTAAGGTTTGTATGGTGTGATGTGAGGAGGCAGTTGAAGATGTGTGTGGTGTTTGATCGCAGACGGTACATGTATTTGAATTTGTGGAGTAAAGGTAGCTTATGTTGGTATTGTTATCTTTCGATATAAGATCGATTCCCGGCTTTCGGCAATTTGCCTTTGGTCCCAATTTAATATGTATACTCGTAATGAACCCCAACAATTAATGAAATTATGAGAATATGTCAATTAATTATTAGAATACATATATTCTGAATATCAAATTACTTACGTGTTAAATCTGACTATAAACTGGTTATTATGATTCTACAAAAACTTTTATTAATTTTAATAAAAGTTAATTTAAATTAATCCTTTCGAAATTCTAAATACGTATCTTCACTATATAATTTGAATAATACGTCAAATCTATTTAAATATCAATGACTACCATATATGTTAAATTTAACAAATTTAAAATACGGTTTTAGCGGTAAACAACATAATCAACAAATTAAGGAATTTATTCTAATCGACCGAAGAAATTATTTTTAACGTGATCGAATATAACAGTGTATCTAATCTTTTTCACTTTAAAAGAAAACTAAAATATTTCACACATTTACAGTGTTATTTTAATTTTGACACGATATTTGAAACGTGACTGATTTCGTTTATAGAAAGCGATATCGTTTTATTTTGAAATAAAACTGGCAAATTTCTAGCGGGTTACTCGTCGATTCCCTAATAGAACTTATTTTATTCAACATTCTACTCTTAGAATCTTTCCTATGTATATATTCCTTTTTTCCATATTCGAAATTCAAAATAAGTATATATTAATATACATATTACTTGGATTAGTTTATTGTTTTACGATTTCAAGAGCCAGACATACAGTATTTTCATATTTTTTTTAATGTTTACCATTTCTGGTCATATCTAGTTTTTTTCTTCGAAACTCACGAAATGAATGATATATAGCTAATGTAGGAAGTATATATTTGTGCTAGACTCGCTCACACACGGTAGGCTACTGATACATGCAGTATTACGCCTTAATGTGTGACCTTATTCTTAATTACGTATATTATGTTGTGCTTCTGTCTCAGCATTGTATTATTAAGACTTGTATATATTGTGCATCCATTTTTTCAATCTGAAGAAAAACTCGATATTTCTGAAAAAAGATTTTATCTAATGTTGACACTATATATAGTACGAATAAATAGCGATTTCACTCTTATATTGATCTGTACGCAGTTCAATACTACTAACTTCTTACCCGAAAACTTTTGAAAGATAATGATTTAAAAACTGACAGCAATAAAATAGTTCAAATAGTAAAACAGTTTTAGATATACAGGCAATAAATAATATGTTATAGACAACTTACGCATGTTAATATTGTATGAATATATATATTAACTCTTCAAATGAAGGTAATAAAAAATAGTTAACACTTCTATTTTGTTAGCCATTTACATTAAATTTATTAAAATAAAAGATTTTCTATTGATGAAAATTTTTAACGCGATGTATATGAAATCAATAAGAGTAAAATCTCTATGTATTTCACATATATATGTTGACATTATCTTTCAAACGTGTCTTATTTAGTTATTTTACCATTAATGATCGATTCAGACTTCGTTAAAAATGCGATAGATATCCTTTCTTTATAGGTACCATTATCTATATATTAACGCTATATGTTTTGTTGTGAAAAAATTCTATACGTTATCGATTTTCATTATTCTGAGTGTGATTTTCCCTTTCTCAACTGTTATGAATTGGGTTTTAATAAAATACGTTTATGTTTTTTTCGTATGTCAACATGGAACTACAAATCAATAAAACAAATTGCGTATTTTTTATGTTGTAAATCTACACCTTGAAAAGTCTATGCAAATTGATATCATTTTGCATATATTTATAATTATTATAAATCATAAGACAACATTTTTTGAACATCAAATAATTCTGATTTCAACTAATTGTAATCTGTTTGGATTGCTCTAATCATAATATTGGTATCCAAATATTCTTACTGAAATTTGCGTTATTAAAATGCGAGGAATTATATACAGAAATTGTGTAAAAGCGAGAACTCAGTGGTAGTATGAACATATATATCGCAATTAACGTGGGTATATATAGAAGATATATATAGAGATTAATTTTTTCAATAAATTGAACATTTATTATGAAGTATTTAATAAAGAGATCAATTGAAGCAAGCATATATGTATGGGAATTTTTTTTTCAGTATGTCTGAAATATTTTGAAATGTCGATGACATTGAAAGGCCAAGTTAAATCTCGACCTAATTTATTGTATTTACAGTAAGTACTTAATGTCTAAACTTAATATCTAAACTATATATTATTTAAATTCAATTCAATCGAGAAAATAAATAGACAAATATAAAACATAATACAAATATTATTAATAAGAATCAACCCATCAAAAAATCTAATATGTTAGTAATTTACCAGATCTTTTATGCTTTTTCGGAATCCCTTCATGCTTTCCTTAACTTGCTTCCATCGTTTGACTGACTCGGCCATTTCTTCCAAGAAAAACTTGTAGTCATTTTCAGCTAGCTTTTCCTTAGCCGTTTGGAAAATGTTTTTGATGTAGCCCTTGTATTCACGATTATCACCAAATAGTATTTGAGTCCACGTTTGATTTTGCCTTGCGGAATATATCCACTGAATCAGTGTTTGTGATTCTAATACGGAGTAAAGGTGTAAACATGTGCATAAAATTATGTATTTATAGTGAGGGATAATCGATTATTAGGGACTTATCAACGAAGGAATAAAAAGTTTTATAGTAAGAATTTTCGAGAGGATAATTGGATTTATATTAACTATTGTTTACCTATAAGTTTATTGGATTATTCATGAACGACAGAATTAGTATAAATTACAACAATAAATAATAATCATACAAAAACAGCGAAACGCCTATCTTTTTCATTTAAAAGAAAATATTTCAATGTAAAGATATTTATCTATACATTTTCTATATTTTCTATAGAAATATGAATTTAAAATAATTTTAAATTTATATTAATGTAATATTTCATACCAATTTTAATCAATATTCTATAAATATATAGTTGTATGTACATTTATTTACCTCGGTTTTTCATTGCATAGTCAACACAGGAAACAATTACTGATTTTATTAAATTTCTGACCATCTGGTATGTTTGAAGACTTTGCTTGACAACAAACTTGAGGAGAGAATCGGTAATAAATGACTTAAACCACTATAAATAAACAGAAATATGAGACAATTTTAGTTACAGATTAATAAGTTAATTTATGTTTAAAATGTAATTAATCATAAATTTGGATTTTAAATATTTCAGTTAAGGCGATTAGGTATTATGAAATATATATAATATAACGTTGTAGTCATAAACTGTAAATTATAATTATTTTTAAAAATATTGTCGAATCCTTAACTAGGTGATGCGTAGTGTTATACGAGTAATTATTAATATCAGTAAATATATACACCAGTTAAGCATTAAATTTAAGTAAAATCATAACATGATTTCTTATGACTCAAGCCTCATATTTCTATTTTTAATGAAGACAGTATTTTATATTCAGTCACATTTAACTACAAAATGCGTAAATGAACTGTGTTATGTTTTGTATCTTATATTTTTATAAATATTTAAATTATTTGTTAAAAATGTATATTTCTTTATTTGTATCTATATTTTCTGTATTATTATAAATATTGAATCTATATTATCTTTATCTTTCTACTGAATATTGTTTGTAAACTCCTAATTCTATTAAAATATAACTTGATATCTAAGTCATTTGGATAGTAAGCATATGGAAGCCTGCCAAAGTATAAACTTTACAACTGATATACACTTTGTCTTATAATTTAGAGTTCGTAACTTCATGATAATATTATTCTGAGTTTGAGGAAATGAGCACTGCAAAAATAAAAGTAAAATATGTACAAAATGTATTAACAGTTTATTCTGTATTATTTAAACTATTGGCATATATTTTAATATATATTTATACCTTATAAAGCGCTTTAGTGAGCTTCTAAATAAAAACGTTAGTCAATTTGTAAAGCTGTTTAAATACAGAAGTTTCAGTAGTTTATGTATTATTAACTTGTTTATATATAAATATATTTGTAACGTTCATTACAAATTCAAGTTACATTACCTGAACTGCCTTGTATAGTTGTCCATATACTCCGCCACTCGCATAAAAAGTATTAAAAGCATCCACGCAGCTTCTATAAACGTAGTTCAACGCGCCCATAAATGTATCCATTGGTAAAGTCTTATATAAAGACTTCAAATAAAATTCATCATTTTTATAGGCCTCTACAATTGCATCAGGAAGTTTGTTCATGTAGTCATCGTAAATGGTATCAACCATTTTTGCAATGGGCTGTGCGTCTTCTATGGCTCTAAAAGACTCAATTGCCTTTCCAGGATACGCAGAAACTCGGTAAAGGGGAGTTGAAACTACCGATCTCACTGTTGATAGAATTCGAGAAGGTTTAAAAAACTTCGCAGAGATGGCCTGAAATTATATTATAGTACATTGAATTAAATTAAATTATTAAATTACATTATTATTATTATTAAAACTATTAATTTAATTTAATAAGTTGCTGTTGTATTATTCAACTACAAAGCTAGAATAAATATTAATAATTTGATATATTTAAGATTTCACATATTTTTAAAAAGCGTTCAATCAAAATTGTATAAATACATGTTAAAAACAGACCTGTGACAACCATATTTTGTCAATTTATTTTCTTTATTATACGAGTATATGTAGTATATATAAAATATTTTCTTGCATTAGAAAATTGTAATATTTGCTACCTAATATTCTCAGCATGGTAAAAAAAAGAAGAATATTCTTAATATGTAATATTGTTTAATCCTAAAATTGACATCGCAAAATTTGTCTAAATTAAATAACCATAACATTGTGAGCCCTAATATTACATATTTCATTATTACTAATATTACTTAACGTGTGTTTATTACATCACCTTACACATAATATTGAGATATTCTACATAGGCGCCTCGATAGTATCAATATTAGCCGTTATACATATTTTGGTAGGTTAATTGGTACAGTAAAATATAATATGTTTAACATTTATAAAATGTGTCGCATACATGTAATGATATAACCAACTAAACATTTATATTTTTAATAAAATTATGCCTTGTTTTTGTCAAACGTATCGCCAAATTATGGTCAAATGCTGTTGAAAAGTATGCAATGATAAATATTCAATGATGATAATGTAACCTAAAAACGTCATTATGATCAAAATACGATTCACTATTATTTTTTAAACTCAGTCTATATATTCTGTGTTGAATATATGAAGGTATCTTTGCTTTCTTTTCTTACTACAGTCGTTTTATAGTTAGAACTGTAAAAACTGTTGTTTTTGTTTCAATTTACTTTATAATCTGCAACTATTGTTGGACTGTAGTAGAGGTTCTGATGCATGACACGGTCCTCATCGACCCTGTTTGAGTACGTCATATCAAGCATTTTACTGTCCGAAGTCTGTCGATAGAATTGGATAAAAATACTTCGTCGGCTCGTTCGTCGGGCATCAAAAACCACATCTGCATCAAAATTTGACATTAAATAAAATACGATGATTCTTTTTTGATAGAAACATTAAAGTATTAATAAGGGTTTCTTAATAAAAAAAAAATCATTATAAATTTGGGTCAAGATTTTAGATTACAAAAGTATCAAATGAATATAAAATAAAATATAAATGGGATAGATTAATATAGCAGAATAGCAATAGTCATAAAAATAGTAACTATGATAAAATTTAACAATTTTAATAGTTAAACAATAATTAATTCTTTCCTTGTAATTATTGTTACTATAAAAATCCAAACACACAAAATCTTAGTTATTCCGTATTCATCGTTATAAACAGGTCCCAATTAGTAAAACCCTCCGCGTCACTTCAAGGAATGACTAGACGTTTTAAGAATGTCAAGCTAAAGAACGTCAAATAAATGATATCTTAATTCTTAATTATCTGTTTAACAAACTATACATTTACCAAACAACACTTCTATTTTAAGAACCAAATAAAGTTAGACATTAACCACTCCATAATGATCTACTCCATACTAACTCCATTTAATTAGTATAATTAACCATCACGACAACTATTATATCAGCAAAGCACTCAATACACAACCTATTTTTTAAAGACGACAAATGGTGACGATTCAATGACAATAATAGTGCTCTATTGATCCACATGTAAACAAATGAAGAACAGCCTACATTATACATTTTTCAAAAGATATTCATTTCAATTTATTCATTTCGGTCGTTGATTTTATTCTAATTTGATTTATAATTTCTATTACTTTTGTTTGAAATTGTGATATAAATATTTACGTAAAGAATTTACCGCCATCTAGTGTAATTTGAAATTATTTTTAATTGATTTAGAAATTAATTTTGTGATTATCAAACCAAAACTGATTTTCACAAAATATTGGTTTGTTTTAGACAGATTTAGAAAAATATTTCTTTATATGTGTGTATGTATGTATGTATGTATGTATGTATGTATAACTTTATAAAATAATCTCTGATAGAAATGTTGTAAGATAGGGATACAACTTCACATAATATCTTTAATTTTTAATTTTTTTTTATTTAATTTTTTTATTTGAAAATATTTTGAAATCTCGCTGAATAGTGTAAACATAAACTATATATAGAAATGTGAATTACATTAATATGTAACGAAATTATTGTTCAATGCAATAGTAATACGGTAATATAGTAATAGTAATTAATTTATTCAAATAAAATATTCGTTTGAAAGATATCCAAAAAAATAACTTTAAAAATATCAATGAAACATCAGTATAAGTATAAAATTAAAAATGATTAAGAGAAAGTAAACAATTCGGAAAATCATATTTTTATAATAATTTAAAAAATGAATTCTGTGTTATCGAAGAAAACGCCTTCAACATAATTTAAATATAGATATATATCTGATGAAAATCTCACCTCCTAAATCTGTGCTGACCTCAATAGAAAATGATCTTGGCGTGAAGATCATTTTTGAGATTCTCTCGTATTTAAAAGCGGTCGGTTTGTGGATTAATTTTATTACGCCTTGTACATCAACCGGAGAACGATTGAATGAAATCTCAATGTGAGTGGTGTCATTATTCTGAAACAAAAATATGTTCTTAAAAATTATGGATTACTCCCCTGGATTTGAACTTCTATGGCTCTAAAAATAATAATTGTTTATATTATATTGAGTAGAATATATACTCAATAAATAAGTGAATTTAAATTAACATAAAACCAAAAATCTAACACTTTTACACGTATTAATTAAAATGAATCCCTCTCTTTTTTTAAACTTTATTTAGCAAAAGTTAATTTTTATTTTTAGATTATTTTTGTGCATGTTTACACCTATAATTGTCATACTTATTTCACGCCAACATAATTTTTATTTAGTTAGTATGTGACAACAGAAAAGTGTTGAAAGGTGTTTCAACCAGGTAATTGATTAAGTGGCAAAATTATTACTTTAATAAAATACTACCGTTGCTGCCATAGTTACTATATATGAAACACCTTCAATAAATATAGTTTTCATAAAGGTTATATTGTATATAAAATAAGTTGTCATTAGTTTTGACTACATAGAGTAAATACCGAGCAGATAAGAATCAGTTATTCAAAAAGTGATTCAGATATTAATCCGTGATTCAATAAAGTTATTATTTAGTAATTATTAAGACAAACGTTTCTATTCAAATCTTAAGCAATATACTAGAGACGATGCAGTAGAGTAATGTCAATTAACAAAATCTAAAAAAGTGATCCAGCAAAAGTTTTTATTTATTAAATAGTCCAATATTAAAATGACGATAGTTTTACACTAATTATATGTATATTTGATTCACTCACAGTGAGCAGGAATTGACGTCTCGGAATATAGCTAAACTCCAAAGTGCGATTACTTTTTGAAGAGGTAATATCAGCAACTAAAACATATAGACAGTAATATAAATCCACTAATATGTTTAAAAAAAACAGTTACACTTACAATATCCAATATGGTTCAAGTACTTCTTCTTAGTTCGCTTAACATTATACTCAACAAACTGTTTTCCCACTCCAAGATGTAGTCGCCCGGATTCCCCGACCACTCTCTCGAATTCAAATCGCATGAGACGTTCTCCACCAATAAAAATACCGTTAATTTTTTGACCATATTTAATGCCATATTCGTTGTAATTTTCGAAAGTCAATTTGATATCCTGCAAATATTAAAAATGAAGACATAAATTGTATTGAATGTGATCAATTGTACGTATCATGCTGACAGGTAAATGCAATATGTAAATTCATATCTGTAATATTCTCAATGCATTATACATAGGCATATGCAGTATACGGTGGTGTAATTTTTTTAATAATTCCTTTTAGTATCTAACAATGGTATATAATACTTTTGTTGGACGCTAAATTGCTTTGATATTGTATTCCCAATTACATAAATTTAATGGAATCAAATTTTAACCACACATCATTACGACATTACATATTATAAAATAATATATATTATAATTAGTACAATACTGATTATTGTCCGGAAAAATATATATATATATCGTTTATATATGTTATGCGCTAAGCGTATTTGTTCCATTTTATTCGTTCAATTTATCATTATGCAATGCTTTACTAATTGAAAACTGTAACACGGCATGACTATACTTTCGTTCTATAATTGAGCTTCTAATAGCGGAAACCCTAGCTATATATCCTTTATTAAGAAATTATTGTATTATTTTAAAATACAAATTGTTGTGTATGAGTTTTATATACTTATATATAAAATATAATAATATTAGTTTTAAACTATAAATATACTTAGTATATAATTTTATCAATAAAATTATTAATTTATAGATTTTGATTTAATTAATATAAAATTTCCTAGATAATTTCTTTCATATTACAAACCCATATACAATGTATGTTATAAGCATCCAGTGGAATTTTAATTTTGATTGATACAATGATAAAAGGAAAATTTAGAGCATATTTAATTAGTTTATTACGTGTTTTTCGATAATACAAACTTTCAAAATTTATAAATTTTATTTAGATCATATTTTTATAGCATGATGGAAAATACTATTTTAACATAAACATATTATATTCTTTTACAGAAATCTAACATCCTACTCTTTACCATATTTAATAATAAATATCCATAAACATACATATAATATATATTTACCTTTTTGAGAGAGGCACTCGACAAAATTGCAGTAGTTAAACTACCAAAAGTTAAACTCCCATATGTTACTGTGACGGTGGCTTCTTTTAACGACTCTTTGCTTCCAACATGATCAGCTGACTTTATGTTTGCCGTAACAATTTGTTTTTGATTTGCCAGTTTCATTTTAATGTTAAATGTGGTAATTCGAAATGGAGTTTCTAGTTGAATGAAACCCTTATTTGCGGCATAGCTAAATACTTCATTTTTTAAACGATTCAATGCCAGTGTAATATTTAAGTGGTCTGTCGCGATTGACCGGTTTATGTGTAAAACAAAAAGTCTATAGCTGTTTCGATGCTCAAATGTGCACCAACCATCTTCATAATTAAACAAATTTAATGGACGGCAAGTTGACATAGACTTTATTGGAATTTGTGGAATATCAATACTATGGTTGAAATGGGACGTGACAAGATCAATGTTCATAGCGACTATTAGAATTGGGGAAGCATTTACAGTAGTATTTGTCGAGAATGAGTAGATATCATTATTATTATCAAGCCGGCAAGTCGAAGCCAGATCGAAACGCAGATCTTTCAAACTTTCGAAACCGGAGTTAATTCCTAAAATTAGACGACACATGGAATTACTTGGAGATGAATCAATCAAGGTTGCAGCAAGTTTCATGTCTTTCATTGGTTCGTTAATATTGCTATATGTTGCTACAACACCAATATTGTCGATTGTTCGACTTACGTTGATAAATTCGTTGTCATTTTTAACTATATAGTAAAGCACACCTTTTGTAAAAGGGTCGTTACTGCAACACATGTCCACACCAATTTCACACTTAGTATCATACAATAAATTTACAGATGTAAGGAACAATGAGGCCAAATTTGTTTTGTAATCATTTTGAAAATTATTTCCTTTAACTTGGTAAGTACCATAGCAACTGTTTGATTCTTGTTGATTAGCAGTAAAGTTAACATTTGATGATGGATATGACTCTAAAGAATGTTTCATTGAAAAATGAACAGATCGAGTTTCTATATTTCTATCAATATTGATGGAAGCGAACCATATACCGTTAATTAAAATGTCAAATCTTATTTTTGAAGATTTAGTTGCTTCCCAATTCAATATATTGCTTAGTTCCATTTGAATATTTACAGATTTTTCGGTTCCTTTTAGTAATTCAAAATTTAGCAAAGGCTCATTATAAAATCCGTCACGGATATAATTAATTGTAAAAATTTCTCCAAAGATGTCTTTTGTGTTTAAAATTGTTTTACCTATAACTATGGTAGCTCCAGTTAGTCTTGCACTTTTCTCCTGTGTCATCACATGTGATAGTCCCAAAGCTGACGACGCACCTTCTAATGAAGTGTACTTTCCGTTGACAGAATAATTAGATGAAAGATAATTGGTCCAACTATCAATGTGTGAAACAGCAAAATTTATAGACAGTCTCTTTAATGCGCTAATTTCTACAGACAAATCACCTTTAATTGAGCTGCTAGTTGGAGCTGTTGTTGAAAACGTAATGCCAATTAATTTGTCTATAGTCAACTGAAAGCTGGTTTCAAAAGATTTAACCGAGAATTTGAAAACAGCAGAATTAAAATCGTTGTCCTTTACACCGGTTAATGAGATTTCAGCCGACATTTCTATAACGCTAACGTATGAATATTTGACCTTGAGAGTATAGCTCTTGTTGCCCCCGATTGTTACTCTTCCTTTGATACCATCAGCAGACATCGTAAATTTGTCGATAACAATTGCAATAGGAGCAAAAGTGTAGAAAGATGATTGTAATTCAACATTGCCATGAACAACGGTGGCATCTGTTACTAGGAAAGATAGTGCTAATTTCTTAAAGCTTTCATATTCACTTTCTGTAGCAAGTGCAATGTAGATTTCTGCAACTTTCCCGTCAATTTCTCTAGATGTTGGTTTACTTAACCCCCGCCCATTGTAGAAAGCTACTCTCTGTGTAATTTTTTTAACAAACGGTTCCATAGAGAAAACCATATTAATATCATGATCATTTGGACGAGAAACACCATTAACACTAAAATTAAATGTAAAATAAGGATCGGCTGCTAATACTAGTTTAATGTTAAGTGTTTTAATCATAGAAAACACAAATGTGACACACTCCTTTTTGTTGAAAGTTATCACATGGTTGGCAGTCATAGGCGTTGCTTTAAAGAACGCAACGTTTCCTTTCATTGATGTAGCGTATTCGGGAAAAGCATCAGATGTAAATATAAAATCATAAGCTGCTTCAGTCTTAAATCCTGCGAGTTTTGTAGTGACATTCAGTCCAGTTCGAGCAAGGTTTACATTATACGTGATACCGGCTGAAACTTGAAGATTACCTGTTTCCGCATCAGTCATTAAATAGATCACTCCAACATTTAAACCACCATTAGGTATGCCAATATTAGTTGTATATGTTCCATCAAGACCTACATTTAATTCTGTTGGAATGTTAACTTTTCTGTTTACGTTAAGTACTGCATTGAACAAGGCAACATCAGCATTTCGATTGTAATCAATAACGAATTTGGTATTTTCTCCTGGAAAATCCATCATTTTAGCTGTTGCACTGATAGTTTTTACTGGAGAAAATGACGATGAAAAGTCCAGCCATAATGTATTATTAGTTTTTTGTTCTCCTGGCATATATAATTCTCCAGATAATTTAGATTTATACCAGTATTGTCCTAATGCACCATTTGAAGTAAGAATGGGTTTAGCCCCTACATTATATCCAATCTCTAAGTAACCTTTATTTGGAATAGCAGTTATCGAAGTGTCGAAAGTTACCTTGCAATTATATCTAGATAAGTCCTCAGCCCATGTTTCCCTTGATATCAGTCTTATAGTCATTGGCTTTTTCTCTGTAAGATTTATTACACTGAGTAAAGTAGTTGTATTTAAATTAAATAATTCTCCATCGTATACATATTCAGTGCTGCCCGACAAATTATAAAAGCCTAAATATTGACCGAGTTGATTTGACATCGTCCATTCACATAGTAATTTTCCTTTCTTACTTTTCTCACTTATTAATTCAGCAAGAAAATTCATTTTGTCTTTTATTTCGTCTTTTTTTGGACCATATGCGTACAAGTATTGCAGTGAATACTTAATAGCGTCTAAGCTTTCATATTTCATTACAATTGTATCCGTAAAATAAAAATTATTACTTCCATTTTGTTCAAACCAGGTCACCTCTTGTTTTTCATAAAATTTATCGTTATTCCTCTCTACAGAAGTCTCATATTCAAACTTATTGCCAGTAGACGATTTGAATTTAAACTCTGCCGACGATTTCATTTCATTTGGGTTAAACTCTAATTTTGTAGAAATGTCAGAAGATTTGCCAGTTTTGTAACCCATATACCATTTTGATTCATATTCAATTTTAAATGCACCTGCTTTCTTCTTAAACTCATACTCCTCTTCAATTCCATAACGTTTAACGCTTTTATCCCCTCCAGTTTTCGTTATCTCTAAGTAATTTGCGGTTTCTACTTCAAAACTGTCGGTTTCCAAATAATTCTTCTCGGCTTTGAAGACATACAAATATTTTTCATCGAGATATTGTGGTATGTCAATATCGAATTTCATGTTTATTTTGTTTTTACCAATTTTCTTGGTCCAGTCAACATCAAAGGTTGTTGATATGGTGGCAAGAGTTGGCAATGTTACCTTGTGGTCAAAGCCTATTGGCATGTAATTGTTTCCCTTAGAATTCCACATTATACTGGTCTCGGCAGACCCAACTTGATTTTCTTCCGGTAGAGCAGATATGAGTTTGGAAGTGATCTCCAGCTCAACCTTGCCGTGTTTGTGTTTTTTATTAATTGCACTGTCTATCTTATAAAGCACAGTGTCGTTATTGAGAACCTTGAGAACGTGCGTTTCGTGTTTGTCTGGGAGGGTACTTTCGAGACCCCACTTATTGCCGGGATAAGTGAGGCTTGCAGTGGTCAGTGTCAATGAGGAATTCCTTGTGTAAGAGAATGATAAACTTTTAACTAGGTCAGGAGAATTTTGACAATGTAATAAAGCATTAAATAGTTCAATTTGATGGTGTTTTGCTTTGTTTTGTTTTTCTTCAACGCGAATCAAGTGTTTAATGTCAATTTTCTGAAGTATAAATGAAATACATGTTGGTGAATAAGTATATATATGTATAGTATGTCTAAGTATAGGCATAAGTAATATATTATTTAGTTTAAAATCTTTTTTTATAAAAATTATTGAATAATATACAGACGACTATATATACATAATATATTATTATTAATTTTCGAAATAAATTGTGTATACAATAATGTAAGCTATTGATTACATTATGGCTATATTTGCTTGGCGGCTGTGTCGTCCTATGTTACAGGACGGAGCTGTAATTGAAGGTAATTTCTCGTATTAATATATTTGGTATGCCTTCATTTAGTTTAATGTTACATTGTAGTTAATCAATATAACAGATTTCGAAATTGAAATATGCGTAACATTACTTACCTGTGCGAGCTTCACACGAAAAAAAAAATTGGTACTTTTTTAATTTTTTTAATTTTTACTTTTATATTTTGATTTTAAGTTATTTAAAATACAGATAATTATATTTTTATATTATATTTAATACATAACATTACTACCATCAGCATTAGTATACGCGACACAAGTTTGGTGTCAGAATTCAATTACACTTGTTATTATTAAAGCACTAATACGTTAATATAAAAATAATCTATTTTTGTAGCGTGATTATCCACAATTTTTCCCATTTTAATTAGACAATAAATATAATATAACATATTTAAAAGCACATAAAAATGATATTGTAGATTAATTAACCATGTCACTTCTTCACACCTTTTTAGGCCAAGTAGCCTCAACTCCGACGGTTGCTATCCTATTTGCTGAATCCTTAACATTGAGTACAGCGTATGCATTAGCGGAGAATTTATCTTTGGGATCTTTTGAGAATGCAATATCAAGAGAATGTTCATGTGCCATTTGACTACTAGAATCTAGGGCATTAAAACATCTTCCAGTGATGTTGTAGAGGTATCTAAAATGTACAACATATATATATATACATGAGACCACGTTACAAATACTGAAATAAGAATAGCGTCAGGTTTGGAAACTGGGATACACATATTATTTTTCATGTATATGGATTGCAACATTCGTGCCGAAATTTAGCTTGAGTAAATATATCTGAATAGTTGTGTATAAAAAGCAACAGAGTAGTCTCGCAAACTATGATAATTCAGCTATGATAATTTGGCTAACATTTTTTTTCTACATTTATTTAAAACTATCTATGATAATGCGGATTATAATATAACCAAACTGGCCGTCTAGCCTCTTTCTCCATTTCGTTTAACACGCTAACAGCAATTCAGTTATATTGGCTGAATTACTCAATAGCTTTCAGTTAAGGCTTCAGGCAGCCTGTTTTACATGTTTTAACTACATATGTGGCCCATCGATTTCAATATTAGTTCACAAGTGTAAAAAGGGGTTCATATGTTTGAGTTCAGCAGGGGTTCATATGTTTGAGTTCAACGTGGGTTCATATTATATAAAGGTTTAATAGAAATATATATGAAGCACTTCTTCATGCAATACGTTAACATAAGCATACTTAATTTTAATACACCATTTGTTATTAAAAAAATTACGATGTAATTGTTAGTAATTAACGTAACCGTTTAAAATATTTGTATGATAAAATATTTGCCAAAATTTCGACTATATGATTGTTACGTATTAAAAACCATTTTTACATGCTATCATTTTGAATGCTAATCTCTAATAAATTCCACTTTAACTTATTTAAATGTGAATATAAAAAGTTGAGAAGTTGCTTTAAATAAATTTTAACTTGTATAATTTTTTATGAATTCTCTGTCTCATTATGACGAAATATCTTCGAGTTAATCTGAATATGTCCACAATTTGTTAAAAAACTAATATAAAATAAACCTATTAATGATTTAGAGTATTAGTTATATTTTGACAAAAAAATTATAAACTTGTCACTAGTTCGCTTTTATCCTTATGTTTGTGTTTAAGTATTAGACCACAATTCTTGATTACTCAAAATATTATGTATTAAATCATAATAAAAGTGTTTCATTTAAACTTATACAACTTAATAAATAACGAACAGTAATAATGATTTGCTATTGTTTGACAGAATTTAACGAATAACTTATTTTGATTAAAGGAATACATTTGCAAACACATGTGTAAACACAATTAAAATTAAAATAAGTAATGATTTCCTAACATAATAGATTTTATAATATAATTTAATATATTGGCATGTGCTATTGACATATATATATTAAATATACTGCCTTTTTAAAATACCAAACATGCTATTTTTTGTATAAATTTAGTATATAAAATAAGAAGGATATTCAGAATAAAGAAACAATTATTTGTAATCATCGAGTAAAAGTTATTAGTTCTATATAAATATTATCCGATAACTTAATATAAATATTATGGTATGGGTCTTAGTGTAAGAGTTTATATAATGTTATTCATAGCTGTATGCATAATCTCATGTACTCACAAAATTCATAATATTTAATTTAATACGCTTTAATAAAAAATACTCACGACTTTTTTTCTTCAAATAATTCGACGGCGTTCATGCTACAGAATAAAAAAAGAAAAAGAAAATTTTATGAAAATGTTGTTTTGCTAAATTAACCATAATTATTATTATGTTTTGAAACTTTACATGTTATGTTTATATTTCAACAAAAAAGATACATTCATCTAGACAAAGAAAGGTATATTACATTTAAAAAATATATATTTTCCCCCCATTTCTGTAATGTTTTTTTATTAATAACTTTATTATATATATATTACAATTTCTTTTTTATAAATTAATTAGTAATATAAATTTGGAACAATTATGAAATATTGATGTTTACGTATTACATGAAATGAATCATTACAATTAAATGTTACACTTTTATTCAAACGTAATTATTTATTTTTAAATACTACAGGCTTGTAAATTATTACAGACCATTACAATTAAAAAATAATTAATCCTAACTTTTATATTAAAATATTTAGCTTTAATTATTTATAAAACAGAATTCAAACCGTATTGCATACGACAAACAGGCGATTCAAATATGAATAAAAATTAAGTATTTTATCATTTTTTAATATTTTTTTCAAAATTATATATTTTAACTAATTTTGACTGAGTATTATGTGAGAAAAATATAGCTTCATCAACATTTCCAGTTGCTTAGCAATAGGGATAAATCACCAAGTTGAAATAAACACTCATTAATACAAGCGTAACATTATTAAAAAACTTAACAACTTTCAACCTAAATTATAATTTGATATACTTCCCTAACATTTTCTTTTGCACAACTAATTTTATCTATCTAATTTTAACCCAAAAAAATCCATTTTAATCATTAAAAATAGTATATGATTTTTTTGTAAAAAGTATAGCAGTTAATATGACTAGTACTTAAACACGTTATTATAAACAATATTTAGTTATAAATTATTATTTTTAATCTCCTTGAAACATCTCAAATGGACTGTTGTTAAATGTCAAGTAATCTTATAACTGTTATAATCTTTGTATTTTGTTATAGACTATTTCAGAAAAAAAATTAAGTATAGTATTTGCAATTATATAGGTTATTATTAAAATGTATTCAGGTTCATCTATCAGTTTATTTAATTAGTTAATTCATATACATTAACTCTACGTGGATAAAACTGTTTATTGTAAGGAAACATTGGGTTAAATTGAATCGTAGATTCTTTATACTTTCCTAACCAAAGTTAGTCAAGACTATACTTACAAGGAGACGAAATAGGTATCGCCCGTCACTCGTGAATCTATGCGAGATAGTCCCCTATTGAAATTTACACCGAAGGCATTTTTAATGTCAATGAGCTTTTTCTTGCCTTCATTGAAAAAGAAGTGAGTGGCAATGTTTCTAATTGTTACGTCCTTGTTGGTAGCGGTCACCCTCAGATTGGCGGTGTAGGGTGTCGTCTTGCCAACAGTGGATTTCACTGAGTACCGAATGACGGAGGGCTTCACTATTTTAGAAACTGAAAACATTGGATCACATTATATTTGCTGTTTAATTACGAAAGAACAAATGAAACAGTGAAACAATTGGTTAAGAGATGGACAGAAACGAACGCGAAAACGATAAAGGTATAAAGAGAATAATTTGAAAGAAGAAATAAAAACATCAAAAATTATTAAATAGAATAAAAGTATCATATACAATGAACATACAAAAAATATGACTAAATGCAGGATAAATTTATAATAATTGATTATTTTAAATATATTATGTATATCAACTAAAAAACAATATATTATTGAAAAACTGAACGATTGACAGTAAACAAAGAAAGTTCAACAAGTGCAAATACTTAGTATAACCAGTTTAAAAGAATCAATGAATCAGTTAAGTATAACCAGTTTGAAAGAATCAATCAACCAGTTAAGTATAACCACTTTGAAAGAATCAATTTATTAAAAAACATTTTTTTAATATTAAAATGTTGTTTGTTCTAAATTTAATATGTTTATAATTTTTATTGATTTCTATAATCATTGCTATTTTAAACACAATAACTAAGGAGTACCTTTTAAGGTTGTATAGTAAGGAATATAATTATAGCAAAAAAATAAGAGCAAATGAAACTTATGGCCCTTATATATTGTATAATTTCACTGTTATTTACTTTATTGGTAGTATCATCAGTTGTTCCTCTAACAACTCGGTTTGAACTCCACTCAAAACTACAACAGTCTGTTGTTATATATTGGTGTTGAACTGTTAATTATTAAATAGTGAAACATGATTTCGAAAAAGGTTTTAAGAATTTCATTAAATGTTTTGTAAATCAGATTGAAAATCTAAAACATAAACTTAAAACACAATATTGATTTTGAAAACTTTACGAATGAGGTTTTGAAAACCTTTCACCAGTATTAATGCAGAGTTCAATCATATAGACTTAAACAAATATTATAACAATTAAATATATGTTAATCGCGTTTGGCATTCTTCGTAATGTTTCTTTCCCAAATGGTTCAGATATTGACACAAATATCTGAACCAGTTTTAGAAATATCTATTTTATTTGTTTCACTTTATTGTATATGTTATATTGCCAAACAAAGCCTGTATAATACAAACGAAAATATGTGCAACATTTCGTTTTTTATTTATAGGTATTTAATTAAATTTGTGTGATTGTGTTCAAATAATCAAATATTATAAACTGTTACACCCTTTTATCATGTTGAGAAAGACTACTAAATTTGCTGTAGATCAACGGTATAAGAACATTTTTTAGCACATTCTACTCGTTAGAAATAGAAATTGTATCACAAAAATTATAAAAGACATCACGAATATATTATTGCCAGAGTATTTTTATTATTTCAATGCTTACCTATTAACTTGAATGGGAACCACTTTGTAATTGTAATTTCTCGGTGAATCGATCGAAGTCGTGTAGTTTTTTCTTTATTCCTGTATTCAAGCTTAAATACAACATCGCCTTTGCCATCCTTACCAATTATGTTAAAATGCTCTCTCTTTGGGATATTGTGCATTTGTCCGGAGAGAGATGCTTCCACTTTATTGTCTTTTTTGAAGGTACCCTCCACTTTTCCATTAGGATCCATTTTACCTGGGGAAAACAGATTTGCATACTGTGACGATTAAATAACTAACGTAGTACACATATCCGCTGCTAATAAGAACACAAAATAAACCAGTAAAAGCTTAGAAGAGTGTGGGATAACCAATAAAAGCTTGGAAGAATGTGGAATAACCAGTAAAAGCTGGGAAGAATGTGGAATAACCAGAAAAAGCTAGGAAGAATGTGGAATAACTAGTAAAAGCTGGGAAGAATGTGAAATATTCGCAAATAGAAGGGGAATTTACTGTAAAGCGTGCATGAGCTCACATGGGACAGGGAGCATGTACAGGAAAGCGAACATTAGCTGAGAGGGTGAAAGGAGGATGTAGAAGAAAGCGTACATGCGTATCAAAAAAAATTAGATGTGGTATTTTTGTTGTTTACTACTTTTAATCTTCTGCTCAAAATGTTATTATATTAAATATTTGTTTCAATAATTAATTACCTTGAAGTATGTAGTAAGTATCAGTAGCTTTAATTTGTGCCACTTGTTATGGCACACTATATTTTAATTTGTTTGTTTATTAACTTTCATTTAATATGCATGTTATTACTTAGAATATTATAAAAATGTATACTTGATAAACAAGAAGATAAATAATTATATTTAAATATTAATTACATGAATAATAAATAGTTGTATTTATTAATAATAATAATTGAATGAAGATAGTGAACATTAGTATCGTTAGTAACAATATTGTTATTAGTGGATTAGGCGATAGTTTAGTCGATAATTAATGCATAAAAACTAATAATTTATTTTTCAGAACGCCAATAAATTATTAACCTTACACGTAAATATATTTATATATTATGTTAACTCATTAAATTCAAACATAATTAATATCATTCAATAATGAATACATTAAAACAAATTAAAAATTAAAATAAAACACAATTTTAAAAAATAATCATCTTTTGCTGCTGTAAAGAGGTATAAGCCATTTCATTATTATGTTTGTATTTAAATACAAGCAGCGAGTCAAATACTGTTATTATCAGCAATTTATCTCATATGTATTTAATTAATAATGTTTTAATAATATACAACTTATATTATACAGCAGTATTATAAATGTTTTGCTTACCATTCAATTCGAAGGTTACTCCGAGTCCCTTGATCTTAACGAAACTTTCTCGTGATTTATCCTCCTTAAAATTTCGCTGAAAGTGGAACAGTAGTCTCTCGCTATCCACAGAATTTCCCACAGCAAGGCGTACTTTACTGTAAATGTTCGGGGAAATTTTCGGGCCTTTTTCAAAACTCATCGAAATATTTAATCCAAGATGTTTTGCAAGTGTTACTTCATATTTCATTGGTCCTAGACAAGAGAATAAGGTTGAACATATACAGATTCAAATATTTCCACTTATTAGGCTTCCATAATATTAAAAATAAAATTTGAACACTTTGTTGAAAATGCAATATAATATTATTATTAATTGTATACATCTTAAATTTTGTAAATGATGAAATGTACTAATTATATTATACTAACCGTAGACACTATTTAATACTTTCTTCAAAAGTTATATTTCTATCTGGAATAAATTCAGTTAAATACTATTGATCTATTATTTAGTTACTAATAAAGTCTAAAATAAGATCAAATTAACGAAATATTTATTTAAGAAAATTAATGTTATATTTTTTTCATTGGCTATATAAAAACTGTTTACCGGTAAAAATTGCGTTTGAAAATGTAAAATTCTAAGTATCAACAATATAATAAAATAAAAATTCAATTATAACAATAAGTAATATAGCACTAGTTCGTATCTTTTGGAAAATAACTTCACTGTTTTAGTATCAGTGATTCAGAGTGTTCAGTATAGTAGCTATGTGTTCATTATTGTGTGCATTGCATTTGTTACAAACGCGTGTATGAATATATCTTTTAATATGATCATTTTGGTGCTCCATGTATAAAAATGAGAAACACTGATCTCATATGTAAACTTATAAAAGGGATACTTCTTACCTGCAAAGAGATAGGTCGCATCACCCAGTGATTTATTAGCTCGTGGTAGATCGTAATCGATACAAAATTGAGAATCCAACTTTTCTTTAATAGCCTCGCTTGTACATTGCTTCTTTGCCATACGAGCCCCCTTTCCTTTCTGTGAAAAGGTTCCTTGACTGGTCACAATTGATACATTTGCTCTAAAATTAAGGACAACATTAGTATAACTTCAATTGTATAGCTATTGCTTATTTTAAGTAACGTGGATGATAAGGCATTACATTTAGGGCACAAAAGGGATAACCTATTTATTATATAAAGGGATAAACTAAGATAGATTATTTTAAATTTAGATATCTAACTATAACTAATTTAAAAAAAAGTTATTGTAAAATATCTAATGTATTGCGAATTTTAGTGAGATCCAAATATAAGAAATTAACATGTATTTCATATTTTTATATAACAGATAAGTCAGAATAATGTACGTGACAGAAATTGCATTTAATAAATGAATACGTTAATTTTAAAGCGTATACTTATTCAAATCAGAAACATATGTCACGTTACCTAAAAAATGTATTAATTGGAATTCAAATAAAAAATATCTTCCTTTTAAAACTACTTTTATTTACATGACAAATTTGCTTGTTTAATTTTTTAAAAGCTATTCAACACACAGCAAAGGATTCATGCCAACCGAATCCTTTAAGAGTCGATAATTCTCCACCAGCACAACTGCTAGCCAGAAACATGACACCCTCGGCATCTTCAAACCAGCATTTTAACCACTCATCCATCCCCATTCCCGTTTTTTACAATAAATCTAAACATTTACTAAATTTAAAAGTAAAAGTAGCTATATATTTATGCAATACGACAGCATTAGCAAAATAACACAATATTAAATCTTAAATTCTGAGTATTACATAACCTATCCGTGTTTCGTCCATGTGTAAATAATATATATGAGTTTTTAATCTCCTCCAAAATTTAAAATCAATTTGAAATGCGTTTGAAATTCAGTGGCTTTCAAAATTTGGAAGATCTCGTAGTTTACATTAAGTGTACGTTATTGTACTCTATGTAGGATATAAATCCTCAGAATCTACGAGCCGCGTAGGCGAGTAGATTCTGATCCTTTTATACGAAATAGAGAAAAACAACATATTTACTCAACGTAAAAAAATTAATATAATTTATTCTCCGCGGAATATTCAATATTATTTAATTTTCGCAAGAAATTTTTCATTTATTTTCAAAATATAATTAATCAATTCCTTATTTAATTCAGAAATCACAAATTCTTTGCATTGCAACATGTAACTAATTAAAATGTATTCATCCATAGATACTTTAATTTTAGTAGAATAAACGCTCAAAATCTACGGATAATAAATAGTAGATCTTCAGAGAATAGTTAAATAAATACTTTTTTTTTCATTATTCATTTATAATAATTTAATTGATATTTAAATAATTCAAATTTTGACTAAATGATTAATTCGTAAAGTAACCTGTAACCTGTATGTAACGCATTTCCACAACAATGTAAAATAAAACTTTACTTTAGACTGATGAGTTTTTGGGCGCGATCAACGGGATCCATAACAAGATTGGCAGATTTTTCATCTCCGTTGAGTGTAGCTGACAATTTTCTTTCATGAATGCCGTCCATTGTTAACCGCGCTCCAATTTTAGTGCAGTGAGCATTGAGTCGGAATTCACTTTCATGTCTTACGGCGACACTGAAAATGCATGGATGACCAAATCTTAGCATAACCTTGTATCTTGTTTCCGGTCTGGTTATAAGCTGGTTAAGTCATATATTTAATGAATTTCAAAAGTGTATTTCATTTATTAGATATTTCTAAACATTGTAAATGTAACACATTTGTATTAATTTTTTGTTGTTGTGACATTTTTTCAAATATGTAAAATTCTTATTATAAGGACATTACAGAGTGATTATACATTTCAATATGTTAAAGAGACCTTTATGGCAAGTTGTTATATAAACACAACTGAAAGAAAGCTAAAAATGCAACAAACATATGCTAGTTACCCATCTCATGGTTATAAAAATAACAAATAAATATGTGTCCGGGTAATTAAAGGTATTTAAAGTTTTGAAATGATAAACATTAGAAGCAAAAAATATGCCAATTATTAGAAAATAAACATTTATCTTGAATTATTTGGCTGATTTTATTCTCACCTTGGATTCAGGTTAAGTGTGGCTTTTGTTATAAGGTGTTTGGCCTGAGCCTCGATCTGGACAGCCGCGGTAAGGTCCAGCTTGATTTCAATGGGGATACCTGTCAGTGTCGAGGTGACAATGGATGCCTCCGCCATGACCGCACTACGTCGGTAGTTCAAGTTTAAGCCTGTGTCCGAAAATATACTTTTGAGGTATTTATCAGTAAAAGATTCCATCTTAGCCTTTGGGTTCATATTTCCTGTGTGGAAAATGTCATGACCAAATATTCTGGTATCGACGTTGACGGAAGGTTCGCCAGCCTTTTTAATCCAACCATTAACCTAATCATATACATTGAACAGAAAAAAAATGTGTTTTAATATGTGAACCTCAAAAACAGACAAAAAATGCGAAGAAAATATATCGAATCGTATTTTTTATAAACAGAGGGCAATCATAAATTTAAAAATTTAATTCTAGACTAATAACCATTTATTCTAGTATTAAATATTTTATTTTTTAATAAAAAATATGTAGAGTAGGAATAAATATACGATATTTTCAAAGATGCTCAGTCTTTACATTTATTTCATCACGTTTTTCAGTTCTCTTCTTTGATAGAGAGTTCTCACATTTCAGGTTGTCACTCGTACATACATACAATTAAGCATTTTGTTTTTGATATGTTAGGTGTTGTTTTACTTACGATTTAGCTCTACATTTTTATATAGTCTTGCAGATTATGGTCCGTTTTGATTTGTGGAGCAACATGAAGTTTCATACCAGTCAGGCATTCGCACCTAAGAGTGTCACTCTGTTTAAGAATATCAATCTGTGTATTGAAATTAAATATATATTTTCTATATGATATCCTTATAAGTTTTATTTGTTTTATTTCCAGCGGATAGTTTTAAAGTTTTTTTTTAAATAAAAAGACGTATATAAAAATGTGTTAATTCGTAATTAACATGTAAAATAGATTAAGAGTTGCTTATATAAATAGACACAGGGTCCACATGATCCATCTTTTATACAACAGAGGATTTTGAATTTTAAAATATATTTTTCAAAACGTGTTATGTTACGAAGCAAAACTAGTTTTAAATAATAATAGTAATGTAACATGTTATTGCCTATTGAAATAAAAATATATAACGATTTAAAAAAAATTGTTATCCATACAAACCACTAACGACAAAAAATTGGGTATGACCTACTTTTATCGATTTTTTATATATATATTTTAAATAAAGCTTATTCTTATAAATCTTTGTAAATCTCTCGAATCATCAAGTCAACAAAAATAATAAATGTATAGTAATCTCTTACCAATCCATACAAATAGAACAAAAAACAAACTTCAAACAATACTAAACCATGTCCATTTGTTTTTCCATCAACTATTTCAAAAGTTTTTATAAATTAATATAATACATTGTTTATAAGCCTACTTTTAACGACTATGGAACAACACACTTAGGAAATCTACCAATAATGTAATCTACAATATAATAATTATCTACTGTATTGTAATAAACAGAAGCTTACATCTTTATCAAACTTTGTGACGTCATCGTTTGTAAAGGGTGGGGTTGCGCGCCTTCTTCGTTTCGTGTTTGAGTAGTCTGGAAATGGGTTAAGGCGTTCGACTATCCGTTCTAAACCTTTCATTCGCACATTAAACTCAAATAGATCTAATCGTCGTCCAAATAAATCCATTTTTAAGTTGAGCATTGCCGACCGTGGGACATAGGAGTCGTCGGCAAAGATCACATTGGCATCTACCATGCTTGCCGCCTTGATTTGAGGATTGAAGTAGGTGTGTTTATAATTGCGGGCATAGGAACGAGGATCCAGTTGGAATTTAGAATTAAGTTTTTTGACACCATTCCATTGCAGGACGTAGTTTTTTAACCTAAGTTCAAATGGATCTGCGCTAATTGCTATGTTACTCAAATGACTTGCTACGAATGATCCAACCTGAAGAGAAAGTAATACATATATAATTTAGTATTTAATATGAAAAATAAAGTTATTATTTTACAAGTACGTGTAGATGTATTTCAATATAGCACATCAATAGAACTGCAATATAAAATAATTATTTAAATTCGTAACAAATTATGTTAACTTCATTTATGTTAAAATCCATTGTTATCTACTGCTTGTTTCTTGAAACTAAAATATGTATGTATATTTATTTCATTAGAGGAAATGTTTTCTTCCACTAGTAATTACATAGTTCTGCCATCACATTTTTTTTAACTCATAATTAACCATAATTAGTATTAATTTAATATTTAATAAAAATGTAATAATTTAGAAATATCTTCGATATAAATTTAAAAATTAATAGTATTTGAAATAATATATAGTTATCATTTAATATACATATGCAACTGTATAGGTTTAGGCAATATTTCAAGCATAACACGAAGCGGAGCTGAATATTCTATTTTCAATTAGGAATAGACCGAATATCGTAATAGTTATTATGAATAAGAATAAAATAAATCCATACATATTTAAATAATCAAACCACACTAACCACCTTCATTCACGAGGCGTCAGTTAAATACAATCGACACAAATTATATATACTATGTAATATAAATTCACCTAAATAAATGTGTGTTCCCTAATAAATGTAATAATAATAAATGTATTAATATAATATATATTAATTAATATATAATAATATAATGTAGTAATAAATGTATAAATGTCTGCAATTAACTTCATGTAAAACTGACCTGTTTGCTCTTGATAAATTCGATATAGGGAACGATACCCTTTTCAGAGAAGGCACACAGACACGTCATCGAGATTGTGTATGCTTTGATTCGAAGTTCTGCCGGTTCCCGTTCGTTTTCAAATATTACATTGAATACATACTGTAAAAAATGTTTTGAATTATATAAAAATATATAGAAATTTACACGAAAATATATAAATTCTTTATTTAATGTTGAAAAGAAGACCATGTTCAAATTTCGAAGCTATGTATTTTTCAAAAAAATGAGTTTAACTTAATTCTATAAATCACGAAATATTAAGCCAACACACAATAAAAAAATTCTCGATTATTAATTTGTTCTTTTTTTATTATTTCGTTTCTTTTATTTATTTGATTCATTACTTTATTTCAAACTTATTTATCCCATTTTTTGTTTTATCTGTAAAAAAATTTTTACATAGATCAAAGCTATTATAAAAAGTATTCAAATAATAACAATTATTATTATTGTTGTGAAAAGTATTTATATTTTATATTAACTATTCACGGCTAATACTCTATGGGAAATGTTACTTATATAATAATCCTCACTGATATTTATCTATCAAGCTTTAAACTTACACGGTATGATTTACGATCCATGCAATCGACTCTCCTGAAGGCATCAAGGGCTCCAACACGAAGTTCTATTGGATTTCCGGATGTGTTGGCACATTTGATTAGCTTTTCGGCAACATCTTTTAAATTAAGAGCAGCCCCCATGTTTCCAAGAGCATGAAGAACAATCAATGACTGTTAGGTAGGAAATATACATTCATATGAATATACTCGGTAAATTGTCAAAAAACACTAAACTACCACCGTACAATAACGTTATATAAATAGCTCAGATAAAATTGAGTCACTTATTGCATTATATACAAAGAGGGAAAAATCGTTGTTATTTAAAATATGTTAAATTCTTAAAAAATGTATCTTTCAAAATAAAATTCGATAACAATATATGATATTAAATTAAATTATAATCGTAGAGAACATAGAATATAGCTAGGCAAAACAATTCATAAATTAAATGAAACGATATCTAAATCGACTACAATATAAATCAATTTGGGAGAATTGTAACTGATCAAATGTATTACATTCCATTATTGTACAAGGTGTCCGAAAAAAAACGCAAGTGACTCTCAAAAACAGTAATTTATTAATGAAATGTTAGGTATGAAGTATTTCAAATTACTTACAAAAGTTCTTTGTTCAAAATGTTACATGAGATGTTTGAAATGAGCTCCCTGAACTGAAATGCACTTGTAGGCTCGTTTCACAATATTTGCAGCAACCTTCAAAAGAGTATCTTCTTGAATTCCAGCGATTTCGTAGGAAATGTTATCTTTTAAAGATTGCAAATTTTCCGGTTTATTTTGATACACAGCATCCTTAAGCATACCCCATAAAAAGAAATCAGGACTGGTTAAGTCAGGTGATCGCGGAGGATAGAGACCTTTAGTTATTAATCTTTCACCAAAATATTGATAAAGCATCCTCATTGTCACATTCGCCATATGTGCCATTGCACCATCTTGTTGAAACCACGCTGTATAAATTTCATCTTCACTTAACGTGGTGACAAATTGTTCAATGAATCTGCAGTACACTTCAGCATTTATGGTTTCATCAAAAAAAGCAAAAGAAAATGTGTTTCACACTTAATTCCTTTTTTTAGAGTCACTTGCATTTTTTTTCAGACACCCTGTATATGTCTTCCACTGAACATGTTTCCTAAAACTATATATTAAGTTGTAGTAAAGTAGAGAGATGAGGTGATTTTCAATCAGAAAATTGGGCAACTTCAAAGGTATTATTACCTGATACTTCATAATTTTTAAGAATTTCAATTTTTCTAATAATGTAAAACACATAGTAATTATATACCATAAAATAACATTGATTACATCAGCCAAATAACTAAAATCAATAATGAAAGAACGGAACATTATAGATTCAAAGTATTTATTTTATCAATAAATAATTTATATTATGCAAATTCTTGAATACTATAATTTAGGTGAAAGTGCACTTACATGCTTGCTGTTTAAAATCTTACATCATAATTGTATATTCCTCTTTATTTTATACCAAGTCTTAACAATTATGTATTAGCTTATGCACAATTAGCAATTATATAAGGAAATAGAAAGCAGCCTTTTTTATTAGATGTTTCTAAAATATAATAGTATAATAAATGAGAAGTCTTATTATAAACACATTGTACAAACTATCTGACACATTGAATATAATATTAGCAAATCAAAATTTGAGTGTTTTGGTATATTTACCTAGTAGTTATTTTAGAACTGCGTAAAAAAGTTAAATTGCCATAGCAATACAATATTGTCTTCTTGGAGATAACTGGTTAAAATAATATTTAACAAGGCTTGATTTGTATATCAATAATAGTGTTATTTAAAACAAATATTGTTTTCATGACATTTTAGAAATTATATACACTTTTTAAATCTATTATGGTATCCTGTAAAGTGTATTGTAGTCTAATTATTTTTGAAATATTCATATCTATGTCTGATTCCTATAACATTGATACTGAAGTACAATGCAAAGAATAGTTAAAGTTATTGAAGTGTGGTGTGCCTCAAGGATCTGTCTTTGGCCCTCTTAAATTCTCTACACTACCCCTCTTACTGACATCATATTATCATATGATCTTCACCATCAGATTTATGCTGATGACACATCAATTTATATATCTTTTAATGGTCATAATGCCTCTACAAACATAATTTAGCTTGAAGACTGCTTACTGAAGACTGATTAGTTCAATTAGATTTTATATCTAACCTCTTGAAATATATGTAACTATTTATCCATGTTTCTCCTTATTTGTAAAATGATAAAATTAATTATTTTTTTGAGTATTAAGTAAGGCATATTATTCATAAACACATTTCTTCATTAAACTTTAATTTGATCATTCTAACTGTCCTGTTACAGCTAGTTCTTCATTTCATAAAATGCAAATAGTGTTATATTACATAAGAAATTAGTTTTTCCATTAAACTAAAATTTTGTTATTGTATTACTTAAATCTATCGTCTTATTATGCTATCTATTTTAGTAGTATGGGCGACAGTGCTTCTGAATCCGACGCTAGTTCTGTTGATGGTCTACCGTCACTACGCTCATCCTTGGTTACACATGAACAGCTCCAGCGACGCACGGATTCTCTTCAGCAGGAGAATTGCGTTCTGAAAACTGAGGTAGAGACTCTGAAGTTGAAGCTGAAGGCGCTCCAGGAGGAGAACCATCAATTAAGAAGAAATAGTGTCAGCATTGTGAGTACTTTATTGGTAGCTGTAATTATTTCAATAGATTATATAATATTTACAAGTCTGTAATTTACCCTTACCCTGAAAATAAATTATCAAGTATTATTAAATATTAAACATGAACAGTTTTTTAACAATTAAAAAAAATGCAATTGGCCAACCTGGTTTTTCTTGTGATACAATTTATATGTGTTTTAAAACAATACTTGTTTTATTATTAGTTATTCCATAAATATGTAGGATTTAGATTTATATTTTATGAAATATAGACCCGAAATAGCTATATTGGCAAATTGGTTTTCGAGATGAGTGAACGCACATTGACGAATTCTTATCTGATACTTCAATTTAATGTTAGGCAATTGTTGTTTCATTTAAATTGAATTGTGTCAATTTTTTTGTTACGTTTCAGCAAGCGAAAGCGGAGCAGGAAGAAGAGTATATAAGTAACACTCTCTTGAAGAAGATCACAGAACTCAAGAAAGAAAAGGAGTCTTTAGCGCTTAACTATGAACAAGAGGAGGAGTATCTCACTAATGATCTTTCGCGAAAACTCTGCCAGTTGCGCCAGGAAAAAGTGGCATTGGAACATACATTAGAAAAGGAACAGGAGGCTCAGGTTAGAAACGCATGATAATTTTAGTTGTCAACTTTGCGTTCTTTGCAGATCATTTTGCATACTCAAATTATATATTGTTTACAATTTATAAAAATATGAATTTAGTAAAACATTAAATTAACAGTCTAGATTATATTACTAAATGTTTTTAATTGATTAATGTCATGTTTTAACACAGTGTGTTTCTATAGGCTTCGCGTGTTACAAATGTAATGAAAATTTATAATGTTCATATAGAGTCTAGTTTTATCTCGGATATTATAAAACTCAAAATGATTTTAGAGACGATGCTATTTTATGCATGTTGTAATGATTATATGAATATTTAATAATAGTGTTTATTTTATATCACATATTCTCTTACTATTTTTTTTATAAATATCTTTTTCAAATAATTCCTAATTATTTCTAAAAGTTACTGTTGGGTGGAATTTATTCCATTATTCATATATTATATTTACATTGATACAAAAATGTATACTATCAATAACTTTATTAAATTGATTTCATTTTTATTAATGTTGCTGTGATTCCAGAGGTGATTTTTGTTGTTATGACTTGATATTATTGATGAATACAAATAGTTGCATCTCATTATCTCACTTATGTTCATCATATTATAAACTACTAAATTTAGCTAAATAAGATTTTAAGCATATTTATAAAAAGTATTTTTCTGAATTTTTTTACTGGTCTTATAAATATCCAGGTTTCAATTATATTTGAAATTATTATCTGTACTCACTTTGTTCAGTAAAGGAATTCGTTTAACAAGTATAAACACCTCATTTCGATAATAATAAAAAGTATTAATTTGTTAGCAAGTTATAAATCTATATTATAATCTAAAGTAAAATAAAAGATAATTCATATTATTAAAGTATACAACGCTAACAACACCTGTGTGTTCTAACAATTTCTAGTTCCATTGAGAGGCACGTAAATTCAGTCACTTGTCCTTGTACACCGCTCAGGTAACCAAATTGATGCGCCGTATCGAGAAACTGGAAACCGATGTTGTCGCCAAGCAGGCAAGTCTGGACCGTCTTCGTCATGAAAAGGTTGAACTGGAGAACGCATTGGAACAAGAGCAGGAGGCTCTGGTCAACCGACTTTGGAAAAAGATGGAGAAACTCGAGACCGAGAAGAGAATGTTACAGGTAACATCCACGATCAGTTTCAGGAAATCCATGATGTTTTGGTTTAGAGCCTTTCTAAACATTATTTTTTTGAAAAATCTGTAATGCCAGCGATGATTATATACTATCTATGTTATCCTTATATATATACTACTAACCATATATATTACCTTTACTACATAATTTAACAACTATTATTTACTTCACCCCCAAAATTATATCACTTTTTCTGTATTTAAATTATAATTAGCCAATTATATAAAAGAGTAAAGTGTAACTATTAAACAAATATTTAGCTTCAACTGATGCTTTATTTTTAAAACAAAATGTAAAAATTATCAGTAATGTGCAAAAATATTGATTATTTTATTTCTAGTCACTTTGTAGGCTTTAAAACCGACGCTAAAAGCAAACATTATCATCACAAAAATGTTTTAGTCATAATGTGGGGAACTAAACTATGATTATTATACAGGGTGGCCACAAATACATGAATACTATAGATATACTTTAAGTCTACTATATAAATATACTATTACTAGACTAACATTATACTAGAATTTTACTTATAGTATAATTTGGTTCACAATTTGTGAGGAATTGTATCACAAATTATTTAGTTCAGCATTGTTAACAAGCAATCACTGACATGGGTTTAGGTTCAGAGTTAATTCTACATGTTGGAATGGATGGCCCAAACGTCAATAAGAAATTTAAATCCCTTTTGGAAGCAATGTTAGCTGATCGATACAAAAAATCCTTTGTCAATGTGGATTACTGTAAAGTACTTTACACCAGGTACATAATGCCTTCCATAAAGGGATAACGTCAATCAATTTTCCAATTGATACGTTGTGACAGATGCGGCTTTTTTCTTCAAGCTTTCTGCTGCTCGCAGAGAAAACTATTGTCTTATGGAAACTTTTACGGATCTTGCTCCCCGATTTGCAATTCGGTATGTTACTTCCAGATGACTCCCCTTCGCCTCATAATTTTAGAACTATATCAGAACATTAAACAGTACTTCTTGGTTTTTCTACCTGTACAGTCAAAACTTTAAAATGGAAATTAAAGACACTGGTAGCTACAAAAGAATACTTAAGATTCTTGCTGACCCTGTATCACTGGTTTTATCAGCTTTATTACCTTTGCAGCAAATGATTTTGAGGTCTTTCTAACTGCTCAGCAAGCAGCCAGTCAATCACTTATACATCTTATGCATGAATGAATGGTAAATTTTATGTACGGTGTGACAAAGAAATTCATGCATAACTCAAATATATCGTCACCGTCATGCAATTATGGCGTTAATTGAAATGATGGTGTTTTGACAACTTTTCAGGAGAGAGTTAAAAC
>JAUZND010054764.1:0-18957 GCA_034780555.1 Coelogynopora nodosa | reverse complement strand
AAGGAGAGGAATTAATAAAACTGGAAATAACAAGAGTACAACTTCCTAGAAAAAAACTCAAGAAAACCAGCCAAAAGTAGACCAATACCAGAAGTGAAAGAAAATGAAGGAATTCCACCAAGTTATACTTGTACTTATAACACAGGCCTAGGAAGAGAGACGTTGTTAAGTCATGCCTGTAGTGGTTATATGTTAATTAAAGCCATTATCCAGGACACAAAGTTGACCCAAAGTGATACAGTAGAAACTTAATAAGGTGCGGGATGTGTATTTACAGTTGAAATGTCACCTAGAAATATTTCTTAGAATGAATTCCAATTATTGAATCTAGTAAAAACAAAATAAAAATAAAAACACACCATTCCCTTCTCCGCAAAAGGGATTGGAGCATCCATCCTCCCAGCAACCATATTGAACGAATAAGGGCTCATCTAATTCGCTCGAGCCACATCGTACTGACCTCCTTTTCACATGTTCTCCGTCAGTAACACATCCGACTTCTAGAGCTTACTGCATTCTCAGTGTACTGATTCTCCATTCTTAGTCACCGTTGGACATCTATATTGGTAATAATTAACCATAATCATCCATATAACTTCAATATTATTTTGTGTAGCAAATTTATTGATAAAACTAAAGTACACTACTAATTAAATATAGTAATGCAAAAAATAAAAAATTTAATTAAAAATACAGAATATTTTCACTGTTCTCTGTTTTTTGCTTCTTGATATCGCTTATTAAAATCAAATTAGTTTGGTCTTATTCGGATTACTTTTATTCTGTTAAAATAATTATTTATTTGCGGAATATATAAATATTATAAATAAATTCGTCGTTAAAGGGATAATTATAAATGTAAGAAAACAAATATTTATAGTAACTATTAGAACATAGTATATGTAATAAATCTCTTCATATATGTAATATCGGTTAATTTATGTTACTTTCATTGAATAAAAAGAAGATTTCTTGACAATGAATTACAGGTAAAGGTAAAACTAAACGTGCAATTTCACATTGTTTACAACCCTTGTTTTATTATCAATTTGTGAAATGTTAACTAAGATTTTTGAGTCTCAAAGAATTGTAAGGATTATTGACAACTACGAACATTTTATTGGTATTAAAGCAGTAAGAGCTGCACAAGACAATGTACTAAAGGTAATACTATTATTACAAATGTAATACAATTATATTTTAAACTCTTGTCTTGTCTAGAAACTAAGAAACACATGTTTTTTAATAATTTTTATAATTTATTCCTGTTTGGTCAAACTGATTCTTATTTGGTCTAACCAATTCAATTTAACCATTTAAATTCAAACAATTTGCATTATAAAAAAAAAAACAGGAATATTGTCATTCTTTTATATTATCATTTTTAGAACTTTTTTATAATTGCATGTCTGAAAATTAATTCTTGTTTGGTTGACCAATCCAAGATTTGTCCACCAAATGTGAATTCCTGTTTAGTCTGACTGGTTCCAATTCAGATTGGTTAAAATCCATATTTGGATGCCAAAATATATGTATAAACATTATTTTATCATTTATTGGTTCAAGCAACATATAACAACATTAAACAAATTACATTAAAATACTTGACAATATGGTATATTTTAGTATTTTTACTATATTATATATAACCACATTCTGATGTCTTTTAATGGCATGCAATTTGCTAAAGCATTTTCTTGATAGCAATGCAAAATCTCAGATAGATATTAATGGCATGCCAGTTGTATTTGGTATTAACCTCTTTATGCTTTCGGGTCTGACAATATTGACCCATATACTAATTATTTTGATTTTCAATGTGCCATAACTTTCTTTTCCGTTATTAGATTTCTGACTATAAAATTAATATATTATTATTTATGAATAAATTCTTTACTGTTCTATATAGTATATATATAATTTTTTTAAATATTTAAAAAAATTTAAATCTCAGTATGGTCACTACCATATTATTATTAATACTCATGTCTAATGTATTCTAAAATATAGATATTTTAGAATACTGAATAACACACTACAATAGAAAAGACAGTATATAATATTAGTATATTTTAATTTATTGTTATGCAGTAAGACTGAATGACTTTAGAACTTATCCAAATAGTACTATTTCCAATAGTAAATTTTATTTGATTATAGGTATAGAAAAACATGCTATCTTACAACTTATTAATCTAAAGTTACTTAATGTAATTTACTATAATATCAAGCTACTAAGTTTTGAGATTACCCTAATTTAACTTTACAATATAGGGTCTCAAGTTCTAAACTTGTCTATCCTTACTATATAAATTCAAATTTACTATGATATTATACTCTACTATAGAAATGTCCTATCTTTATTATTAACATTTTTCTATTACATAGATAATGTATGGTACTGAGAATAAAATTCTAAGAGATTATATTATTGAAATAGATTGGAATCAATAGATTCAACTCTTGAAGTTATTAGGATTGAATATATACAATATTTTGTGTATAGCTGCAAAAGTTACTTACTAAACTAAGACTATAAATGATTATTATTCACAGCGGGCCAGCTGGGATTAGAGCATTTTATGTACCCATGCTGAAAGTTGAGTAGATGAGTGCCTGTTTACTGAAGGTGACTGCACACAAAACAAAATAATGGAGAACAACCATTTCAGTAGGCCTATATGCAATTTAATATACTTTAACTTGTAATGAAGTAGATATTTGACTAGTTACATAGTTATATATAATATATATGAATTCAAGGGGAATTTTGAAATGTTTTATTTACACAGAGTTAGACCCGTGACTACAATGTTCCAATAATTGATTTATGTGGACCTAGATAAACATCACATAAATGAAAAATTGGTTGACATATAACACTGTTCATAAAAAAGCAAAATATTGATAAAAGTAGGTACATAATTCTTATAATAAAACAAAATCTTGCCTTTCGATATTTAGTCCTGACAATTGAACCGGAATGCCTTGATTTATGAGAATTGTTCCTGTACAAACAGAGATTTGTTCCAGTAGAAAGGATCGTAGCTGGATATTGAGTGTTGTAATAATTGTCCACTATTACAAGGAGTCCCTGTTCAAGCTAGCCAAATCGTTTAAGAAGATGTACAATGATTTTCTGCATCATGGAGAATCTAGCAGTTCAAGGAAGGCCTTCAGCCCAAGTTGTAATACCATCCCGACCAAAATAGAACTCTCAGTCTACCATAAAGCCTTTATTGTTGCAGAGACAAAATAACTTTGTGTCAAACCTATAGTCCATTTGCTAGGAATGTATTATCTAAAAGAGCTGATGAGCATCTCAACAATTACCAAATTGCTGAAAAGGAATAAAAATAAATTGTACTATATAAAAAATAATTTTATTACTAATTGTATTATATAATTGCTTACAGTATTCTTAAAATGTAATAAACTTTGGGCATTTTATAAGTACTGCATAAGAATTACAATAATATACACTAAATTTAGGTATTAAGATTTAGTAGAATAGTTTGTAACAAATTTTTTACAAAATACTTTACTGGATATTATATATAAGTAAACTATCTACTCTATAAATTGTCTACATTTATATAAAATATTTGTAATAATTATATCTATTCTTACATATTTGGAACAAAATATGCCAAAGAGTGATGAATTGTATACTGTGATCCTTGTCCACATTTTACACAATTATATAGTGGTATATGTGAAGCTATACTAACCAATAACAGACAAGTTGTTCTATTTATAACTTGATTAATATAGGTAACATGTGCATCATCAATTACACTGACTAGTGAAAACAAAATGTGTTTGCCTCCTCACTGATGGCAGCATTGATAAAAATGTAGTGAGTGACCTATGGCTATATCTACAATTAATTTCCTATCTAATTCTATAGATGCGATCCTATTTGTTTGTAGTTAAATGGTTATAATAGCAATGGGTCAGCATATGACCCACACCATATTAGCATGGAACTTTGGATTTGGGACACCATATGACCCATGCCTTAGGCAAAGGGTTAAGCATGCAATTTTATCCTACAATCTTTTATTGATATAGTTGTCTTCCAAAACTATGTGGTTTATGGACTATATTGAATGCTATTAGAGTTTCCATCAACAACACCTCATTTTGGTTTCCTGTTTTATCTGGGGTACTACAGGACAGTGTTCTGGGTCCTATTTTGTTTGCAATAGTTATCAACAACCTCCATTCTAGTTGTGATCATTCCCTTCTGATCATCCCCCTGCTGAAGTTCTAAATTATATCCATAACACAATATCTTCTTGTAGCTGAATGATGCCATTTACCTCACTGAGTGTAAAATGGGAAGAAAATAATGATGAACTTTACTAAAACAATGGTTCTTAACTTCAAGATACTATGTCTCTATTAAACAAACACTTTTTTTGCCCTTTAATCTGGCATTGTTGGAAACTGTGAAATCCCCAAATCGTATTAGTATTGAAATATACTTGCCAAAATTGTTAAATGGCAAGTACATTCCTTGCCAGCTCGATTAAAACACTTTTTTTCTTTCTTCACCAAATTTTCTGTATTCATTTAACTTTTTTTTATTCTTCCTGTTCTCTTAACTCTTACCACTGAATCTTGCTTTTCTATTAAGAAATTATTATATTATTATATCTTAAAAGTATGCAAGTTCTGGATAATGATATATTTTTATCCAAGATTCTGCTAAAAATGTTGAAATAATAAATTAATGGTGTATTTATTTTTAAATTCCTTATACATTTATTGGGTTTTTATTTGTCATATCAGTGTTGCCTTATAGCAATCACCTTAAAGCAATACATATATATTTAAAAAATCTGGCCAAATCTTGCAGAAGTTTAAAATAGTACAGTAAGACAATTATTTAATATCAATTTATTATTATTTATGACAGGTCAAACTGTTTCCAGTTTAATGAAAAGTTTTACCTTTTGTAGCAATTGGTTTTTCCAGATTGGCAATATTTTGTATTACCTTATATACAAATATAAAACATTTTTAAACCACATATTCTAGAACTTGTTCCAGGTGCACTTGAATATCGTCTGGCCATAATGTAACCAATTTGATGCCTCATAATATTGTATTCTGCATATTGATATTTGGAAACAATTAAAAAGTGTCTCAAATTAGTGACGATTGCTTTTTTTAAATACATGGCCCACTACATATTTAGCCCACTTTTCTAAGGTTTAAAAGAGCAAAATTGAAATGTTTTAAAATCATAATAAAAGTTCACTGTATAATCCACAACATTTTCTTTTTAAATTAATGCTGTATAAAACACTTCAAATGTATATATGGAAAATAGGACTGCTACCAGTTTCATTCATATTTATACTAAGGTTATATATACATTTACTAACTAAATAATCATACTTTTCCCTGATAGCGTCAATATAGTTGTGCCGTAGGATGCATAGTGGTAACATGTTTTCTCCAATTACCTCAAAATATTTATACAACTCTGACAGCATCACTAATAAAATTTAATATTATTTTCCACTACTTGTCATCTTTTATTTCACTATAACTACGATATGTGAGGTACAGCTAGGTATCTCATAATAGTATGCTAACAGTTAACAATATGTGGCTGTAGTTTCCAGCCTGATACATAAAGGGAACCAGGATAATCTGACCAATCTATTCATTTAAATTAAATTCAAACCAATCTATTGTAGGCGGAAGACGACTTTATCAAAGCTCAGGAGAACAGAAGAGCCTTTCAACTTGAACTTGTGAATATTCAAGCTCAGCGGCGCGAAATTATCACTGAACTTGAGAAGGTTCAACGTGGAGATGATCGATTTATCCAATTGATTACGGATGAACACAAGGTGAGACTAAGTAGTTTGTTATTTTATTCATTTCCTGGAGCATTGAACAAACAACAGTCAAAGTTTATTCACATTTGTATTTTATTATTATTTTTTAAATAATAATGAACATTTTATACACAGCTCTGTTCCGATCTACATACCTTCTTCCCTCCTTATATCGCCTCACCTCCTTCATGCTTTCTCTTTCCTCTCTCCCTACTCATCCTCTATTAGTTCATACCATTTTCCCCTTCTTACTCTTTTCTTTCTTCCTCCTTTTCTTCCTATCCATATTTAGCATATCTACTACTTATTCATTCCGTCTTTTTCTATTCCTCACGCCCACTTTTTCCTTTCTCCCCCTCTCTCTCATCCATACTTCACTCTCAGTCATCCTTTTTCTCTCCAACTTTTGCCCATCTCTCAATCCCTCTCATCCCTCACCTCTTTTCCTGCTTTGATATCTTTCTTTTCTCGACATTACCTCTCTAACCTCCCTCTCTCCCCTACCTCCCTTTATCTCTTTCCTCGCCCCCTTCCTATCCCATTCCCCCTCTTTCACCGTCGCCATTTCCTCACCCCTCCCCACACCCTCTCTGCATCTATAGATCATCCAATCAGAGAAGGATCTCCTCACCCGGCTAAACCTCACGGAGAAGTCTGAGCGGGCCCACTTCTCCCTCCTCTCCTCTCGGTTGCGCGAGTCTCACGAGAAGGAACGCGCCCAGACCGAGCGCACCAAGTACTGGTCGGTGGCGGGTTCTCTGATCGGCGCCCTCATTGGAGTGTTGGGCGCTAGTGCCAACAACTACCTCCGGCTGCGCGAGATGCGTCGGGTGGTGGAGGGCTCGGTAGCCTCGGTGCGCAATGTGGAGCGGTTGGCGGTCGATGTTCACGACAAGCAGGTCGGTTATTGTTTTTGTTGTGTTCTACATTTTACTTATGAGAGGATTTTTGGGGACATTAAATCAAGTCCTAGGTGAGAAATTTTGTTTTGAGTGTTATTATAACTGATATGAGATTTTGCGGATTTTTAAACCCGCCGAATGTCATTTTGATAAATTAAAAATAGAAAAAATTATATAATACTAAAGGTTTTGTTCTACTGAAGACGGATTCATTAGTTTTTCGAACAATTTGGTATAATTTATACAGATTAGTATTATCCAAATGTATTTAATGCGATGTCTCACATTCAATTGTATTCTGTCTTGTTCATAACTTGCCAGAAGCATGTGTTTTTAGGATCAATTATTGATTAAAAATTTATAAGTATATTTTATAGTTATTGTTTTATATTATATTATTTTATAGTATTGTTACAAAATTAGCTGCCACACGTAAATCTACTGTGAATGAATTAAACTGGTAGAACATTTGAAACTGTCTTTTTGTTCTTTAATCTTGTCAGATTGAACTATGCAGTGCTATCGACTCCTCGGTCAAACTTATTGAACAATCTGCCTTGGTATGTGCCTTTAAATATATTTATTATATTTTAACTTTTTGTACTACTTATAGTAGTAGAAACATGTAACACCTGTATTTTATTCCAGACGAAGGAAATCTCCAAGCATCCCGACCTTAGCAAGGCCCTGTTAGAACTGGAGAGAAATAATCGATCACTTGGTTCTCTCATCAAACAGCTCTCATCGGACGCCAGCAACCTTTCTCCCAGTGGTAGTTCTTCCTTCACGGAATCCAAATCTAACCGGTTGCGAATTGGTCTGGAGTTTGGTGCCGCAGTTGTCGGTGTTTCGGTGTTACTGACGTTCTTGTTGAGATCTGTGCAGGGCTAACCTGATCGTGATTGAAACATCTGTTATTCTAACTTATTTCATGTTATTTATAATCTACAACAATATAATGATTATCTAAATATATAAACATAGCATTTGAAAAAATGGAACATCTTTTAAAGTTTGTACAATTAAAAATACATAATAATTTTATTATCAAATACTGGTGTTTAAACATGTTTCTAAATTATTGTTTCATGTAAAATATTGATTTAATACAAGTTAATCTTAGATTATACAGGTATATAGAGAATACCTTCTAATTTTAGATATATATATATTAGTATATTATTAGTTAATCTAGAAACGATTTATTTGGATATTTCTTTATTATTTTACTGTTACAAACTAATTATGTAGGATCATTTTATGAACTTAAGTTTGTTGTAAAGCACCGCTTCTGTACTTTTGAAATGTGTCTTTCCTATTTTCGGGATTCGGAAAGTGTACTTGATTGGAGAACAACATTCAATTATACTACCTGTTTTAATTTATTTTTTCTCAGCTATTTTTGTATATATATGTATATACCATGAAGTGTTTAATGCAACGTTTTAAATTGTATTTGATAAATAAACATTTTATAATATAGCGCTTTATTTTTTGTTTGGTTTAAAGAAAATAATAAGTTTATTAGCAATTACTTTTGTTTTATTTTAAAGTAATTTCTTAGTCATTGAGAATCATTGAGTCAACATCTTTTTTGTGGAAGCAATAATATCTCTGCTTCTTATTAAATTGATTTAATTAAAAGACGCTGTAATCAATAATATCTCTGCTTCTTATCGAATTGATTTAATTAATAGACTCTGTAATCAATAATACCTATGCTTCTGATTGAATTGATTTAATTACAAGACTGTAATCAATAATTCCTATATGCTTCCTATTCAACTTATAAAAAACGGCGCACATTTATTTTCTTTATATTACAAAATATTATTCTTCGAGATGTGAGGACATTTTCGTACCAGCTACTTTTGTCATTCAAGTCCAGTATATTACTTTCTATATTATATACATTCAATACATATTTTACTTAGTTAGAATTTGAATTTCTTCTTTGTCGATTCGCATTCGGTGTGAAAACTGTGAATACCTGTTGAGAGCTGTAGTTTGTTTCCTTCTTCAAGTTTATTATTGTTTATTTGTTATGTTTTAATTACATTATGGTCTGCAGTGCCCATTTGTACATACTGATTATTTGTAATTTCTACAATGAAATTCTTATATGAAACAATTAGTCTTTGATAGCATGTGGAAGTCAACTTTTTAAAATATAATTTTCGTTTAATAAGTCTAGGAAGGATGAATTATTTATTGTTACATGGATATTCCTATTAGATTAATTTGTTGAACATATATATATAATATAATAATAATAATAAACTTACATTCTTAATTTACATAATAAAAGTTTCAATGTATTATATAAGAGTTAATTCGTGCACTAAAACTAGTTAAAATACATTTGTACAACACACATGAATGTCGTCGGCATCAACACATTAAAACACGTTCCGCTATACGTACATCTTTCTTACCATCAACGCAAAACCCACAAATGGTGCCCAGTTATACACTGGCGTTGGCAAGGGTGTGCGATGATCTGGAAGACCTGCTGCAGCACGTCCCAACCACGACCCCCGGTGCTGAATCATCACCGCCCAAGAGTCAAAGTCTCAATTTCCAGTCGGTCCGTGGAGTCTTGTCCCGCCTGGCTACCACCTTTGAGGGGGAGGAGGAGGCGTCACCACCAGTTGACGAGGGCACTCGATTGTCGCAGGCGTTGTTCCACCTGTTGGATCCCCTGACAACTACGACGACGACGGAGGAGGGGCAGGCGGACTCGGAGGAGTGTTTGGCCTGCTGTCTGGCCGCTTTGAGGTAGGTGAGAGGTGCGGTCGGCCCGGTCTTTTAAGGCACCGTAGATGTATGGTGTGTGCCTTGCCGTGGATATAGACTTATTTATATAAAAGAACATTAAATATGGTGTTTTTATGATTTTATAAATTTTAATTTTGAATTCTCTTTTTTTCCAGAAAATATTCCACCATATCTGCACTTGTGTCTGTATTTTCTACCGAAAAAGTTCCCGATTTATTCGAATTTTCACCTGATGTTTACGGCGAGGCTGTTCATCTTGAGGCATTTAAACTGTTGAAAACCGTGCTTCTCTCGTGAGTACATTTAAAGTCTCTCTCTCTCTCTATAATAAATATATATATATGGGTACGTCATGGTTGCTGTTTTTATATATAGTTTTATTTAGTGTTGGCTATTTTATTCAAAAGATTGACTCATTGCTTTAAATTATATCAAATGTATATTTTTAAACAATCTTTTTACTTCTTTTTATTTGTTGTATAAAAGATCAACTATGTTTACCTGCTATTAATGTATGTATCCATTATATTATGTAGATCTAGTAATATAGCAATTAGAAATAGCAGCTTTATAAAGCAGTTTAACGTGTCACATTTAAATTTCTTAACGGTATATAGACGGGATGCTTTATTCACTTTAAAATGATGTTTAGACTACTGTCATTATAGATTTATACAGAATTTAACATTTTTAATTGTCTTTTAATATATTATTATTAGGTGAGTCGTAATTATAAAATAGTGAACTTATAATTTCGAACGAAAATGTGAAATACTTCGTAACAAATAGAAGTAGTAACATACATTGTCTTTCACACTCTATCGATAAGGCTTTATTTCATAGGTTAGTAGTTTTTTTATAATGTAATTTAATTGCCTATTTATAAAATATTTATAGAAATATTTTAATACACTATAGGCCTATTAAAAAATGGTTTTACAATTATCATTTTTTATGAAAAACTATTGTAAATTTGTTCATTTAGACAGAATATGTATAGCAAAATGTGTTTAAAATCTCCTTAAAGTCTATATATAAATATTGATTATTGCTAAAAATACAGTCCATTATTTATAAATATTATTATTTTAAATATCTGACTATACTTATCAATTTGTTTCCACTAAATCAGAGCATTCAAAAAATATAATTCTGAAAATGTTTAAAATATTATTAATTTGGAAGGAATTATTTTATTCGATAACGAATTGTTCAGTTGTTATGTGATTATTATAATTATGTCTTACACTTTTTAATGATTCAATATATATGTATTTTACTTCCAGCTAGTAATTAAAACAAAAAGGCCCCGGAAATAAAAGTGTTTATTGTTCAGTGTCCCCCCCGCGTTTGTATAAATATTGATTTCAGATATTTTCTAATTATGATGTATACAACTGATGCAGTTTTAATGTTATTAAAATGCAACCTTTTTTTGTTTTTAATTTTTTCTATAATGATTCCCGTTTGACCCGAAAAACTAAAATAATTTTAGTTTTTCGGGTCAAATGGGAATGCTGTTTATTTCAGTTGATAAAAATAGCTATTTCAGTTACTATCTCTCTCTATATATATATGAAAACCAAACTCTTCTGCCTTCAGCTGTTCCGAAGCAGACCTGGGCACCCTGCAAGTCGAGTTGTTCAGAAGCCTGCTATCATACGCCTCTGGCGCATCACCGCTCGCAGGCGCTGCCTTCTCGGCGCTCCACTTCCTCTCTGTCAAGAGTGCAACCGGCCGAGCTATTCTGGGCAGCATCGGGGTGTTGGCCTTCTACACGCGACAGTACGACAAACCGGGAGTCCCGGAAACACGCAGCACTGACTGCTTGATGGCCTTGTTGAAACACTGCAGCGATAGGTTAGACGGCGGCTGTGCTGTTTATAGTTTGTGGGGTGACGTAATCTGGCCGCTTTTGATTGGGGGAGAGTCAACGCCGCTGGATCGATATTTTTCATTCCTTTGTTTCGCCGAAGAAAATGTATTTTCTGAATGGTGATACGATAGATATTCAGTTTCGGAATTGTCGATCCCCTTGAAAAATTATATATCTCTGTATTATTGATAAAATTTGATAATTTTAAATAATGACTTTATTATACTCACATATGCGGAACATAACATAATCGCACGATTATTCCCTGATTTCCTTTCTCATGGTAAATTTAGAACGCAGAAACTGAGTGTGCCTCATTCAGTAATTTGTTTGTATTGTATTGCTATAATTAACGCTACATCATGGTGTGTTATTCTTGTTTCACTCGTTTTGACATGATTTGTATGGTTAACCTGATTAGGTAGGCAATGCCTACTGCTCCAATTAGAGCTAGGTTTAAAATGACCAAATGAAATATTCATAGGAACGCATTTGTTGATAATTTTTGAACATGCGTGTAATATCATGAGCTAATTTAAAAATGTTAAAATAATGTATTATTATGCGTGTTACTAAACATAAAACATTATGATATGGATATTTAGGTAACTTTATTTTTCATTTATATGCTAAAAATGGATTAAATTTTAATTTGAAAAAATACTTATTATTACACGGTGGTATACGTTTTTGTTGTTTCACTACCCGTTTACAAAATTATTCATCTAAAGATAGCCTAAATCAAAGAAGTATACGAATCATTTGCATTGAATATCATATTGACTTATTGATTTTAGAATTTTAAAATAACTGTAGCCAATTAAGATGCAGGAAAAAAACACACCAAACCGCATATCTATTCAATCATAAAAAAACATTTCATAGACTTACATATTATGTTTAACTATTATAGCAAGTATCGATTTCCTTCTCACCCATAGCAACAGTCGCGTCTGCATGGTAACCGACGACAGCCGCTGCCTCGACATCATCATCGGTGTTCTGAAGGGGAGAAGCACCACCACCAGCAGCAGCGGCGGCGGTGGAACAGGTGAAGCAGAGGCGGCGGCATCAGGCGCCAACAGCTGGCGGCAAAGTACCACCGATGGCTGCTGTCTGGACGCACTGGCCCACTTCGAGTACTGTCCGGGGGGGCAGGTGGCCCTGGTCACACGGAGACTGGTCCCGGCTGTTCTGGTACCCATGTTGGACGCCTTTTTGATGTGGCGATGCGGTGGAGGAGGAGGGAATGGGAGGGACAGGGAGGCTGCATCAACACCGGCCCAGCAACCGAGGGGTATGATGCACTTAGTTTAATATGGATGTACCGAAGGGAGGGGGGATCCCATTGTTGTTTCATTGTTTACTCCTCACTATCTACTGAGATTATTGTTCTGAAATGTTCAATGTCTGCCTAATTTTAATGAACCTTCGATTATATCTATTTTCATAGTAATTTTTTTTGATACTTTTATGACATATAGTTGACATAAAATTTTAGATAAAAATTGTATTTTTTATACATTTAAAAATTGTTTGGCCCGGTTTAGTATTTCTAATTTTAGGACAGAACAAGTATATTATTATTGATTCAGATTGTTTCCATCCTTGCATAACCTTCGTTCTGTTTGATTACCGTGTGCCGCTTGCTGCTAACCCTTGCTATGCCTATAGTGATACAACAAAGGTTATATCGTATTTATTTCTATCTCATTCATTATATTAATTATAGACATAGACAGCTAACCAGCTGTACGAATAAGGAACTAAATTATGTATTGAAAAATTGGCGTGAAAACCTACTCAATAATATATATAATATATGAATAGAGAAGATCATATTAAACTACAATTAACTGCGTTAATACGCCCCTCAGCCTCCTCCGGTGCAGCTAATGAGAGACAGCTGTCCTCAAGTAAGTTCCTGAACATTAATGAATAGTAAAAAGAAGAGAAAGGACGATATCTTACTACTTGTATGTACTACTGAGTTCAGGCATATTTCGTTGATGAGGTCCATATATGTCCATAACAGCGCTGTCCAGTTCTCCCTGCCGATGAATATGCTTCAGTAGTATATTTGAAAGTAGTATATTTGAAAGGTTTCATTTTTATTGTGACGTTTTGTTAAAAGTTTTTATTGTTGGAATTGTAATATTAGACTTTTTCCGTAACGTTATAAAACTATAATTCTAAAAGTTGTGCTCTCCCAATCCTATTATAATATCTATTTTTTGGATTAAATCCTTTTTCTTCAGTTAATCTGTTTTGGAGAAAAAAAATTAAATAAATTAGTTAGGGACATTTGAACCAATTATTATTGAAAACTAAAACTGGTTGGTGACAATCCCACCAATCATTAGTCGCCAACTCATCGAAATGTTGCTAAATCAATTTTGCACCGATTTTCCCATTTTTGTGTGTTTTTATTGATATATGTATATAATATGTATTCTTTAATTTGTACTAATTGTTGTATTTCAATTCAGCTTCTATTTTGATATTATAAGGATTATCGTAATATTGATTTATTTGCTACAACCAATCAATAAGATGATGACATATTTAGACAAAAATAATCATATGTTTTGTAAGTTAGTCTAACATTAGTCTACATTAGTCTAACTTTGTGTGAAATGTCAACAATATTCATAATATGTTTCTCTTTGTAAGCAAAGCGATTGTTTTTAAATTATTCTTAGTACATTCAACTGAATAATTATATTATGTTAGACTTTGCTGGTACGAGGTTGAAGCTGTTTTCAATCGTTAAATAAATAAATACCATGACTATTGAATATATTTTGTGTTAACTATTCAACCCAGTCGATGGAGAGATTGTTTTCTACACAAGAGAGACACTTTCTAAGGGGGTGCCCACTGTCCTAAAATATGACACTGCACTGGGATTTAATTAATCTCCCCGTATGTAGGACGATATAATAAGCATTCTAATATGAGAAATTGGAATAAATAATATATTCTAATATATACATATATATATATAATCAGTTTTAACTATACCTTTTACCTCTCTCGTTACTAACTTGTTTTGTTCGCTATAATCATTTTAAAATGGAGCATAATATCCTGCTAACAGTAACAAAAAATAATACCGCTGTTTTCACCAGTATTCGTCCTATGTTCCTTTTGTTTTAGCGCTGAAGAGGCATTTGGATAGGCGACCGGAATCACCGAATCATCCCCAGCGAGCCGACGAAGATAAAGTCCAGGTGGGCGTCACTGTTATCTAACTTATTGAGGATGAAAGGTGTTCAGTTAATAATAATAGTTGATTATGCATCATGGGGCTGCTTGAGAAGGTGATGACGTAATCAATAGAATACTGAAAATGAGATAAAAAGTATTCTCTTTATACATTGTTTGTTTCTTCTTTTATAATCCTCGTTGTTTAAATAAAAATAAAATTTTATTTCACTCACCGGCATCAGTGCGAAACAATCAGGTTTAGTCGTAAGTGGCGCATTATAAATCCACTTATTTATTTCATTTTTTATCAAAATGAGTCTAATTTCAAATGTTATCTTTATGTTCCACCCCCACCCCCAATCGAATGCGTTTTAATTAGCACACATATTTGTTGCTAAATAGCCAGTTTACCAAGTATATTAGAGAGAACAAATTATGATATATTTACAGTCACAGCGGAAAACGACTGAATAATGCAGTCTTTCAATGGACGACATTTAACTGTATATTTGCCTCCCTTCTAAAAATGTATTTTTTTAAAACTATTCATGTCTCCTTTATCATTTTAATGTCGGCATTTTATTGATTTTTATACATGGAAATCTAAATGTTAGGTTCAACTATGCTATGCTATGCTATGCTATATAATATTGTGATATCGTTATTGCCTGAGTGAGTATTATCCAATTATCAGTGGTTATACTAAACTATACTTAAAAAAGGTTGTATATTTTTACACCATTCTATGTTTTGTGAATTCACTTAACTATGCTCGTTTTGATTAAACTCATTTCACTTGTTTAAACATATTATGGAAAAATTTTATATATGTTAATCATATCATTGTTGCATTGGAATAAAATAACTTTTTAACATAACACAATATGCATTTATACTCGATCGTATTATACTATAATTATGATTATCTAAATTCTATGCTTAGTATCGTTTCGACTTATTCCATATTATGTCTGCACGACTTTAAACATTATATTAAGCAAAAACAAGGTCTCATGGGTACAAAATAAAGTCCACACAAAACAGTTCACCCTGAACCCCCTCTGCCTCAGAACCACCGGCTGAAACAGCTGCTCCACATCCTCTACTTCCTGGCCAACAATCCCGCGACCAGCTCCCACCTCGCCACCCCGCCCTGTCTCACCAGCCTCGTCGCCCTAGCAACCGCCACGGCGGCCACCTCGAGCCACCACCTCCTCCACCTCCTCCTGAGGATACTGGGCGGTCTTGTGGAGGGGCAGAGCAGCGGTTTCATTGAGATCCTGGTGTCGCACAGTCTGCTCCTGCCGTTGATCAAGTTGGCCACTGCTGGTGGGGATGTGCACCTGCTGGCTGCCACCGCTGCTGGGGGGAATTCGACATCGATGTCGTCGTCAGGGTTCGTTTCAAGTTCGTTTTCAGGGTTCATATATAGGGAGGGTCGAAATAAAACAGAATAAACAAAAAAAATTAACAAAAAATGATATTTGTATTTTATGCATTGTAAAATATATATTGGTAGAATTGCCAGTGCTATGTATAATATATTTATTAACAATAATTGAATTTTTGAATAATAAATACATTTTGTTTTAATATAGTTACATTGGTATGAAATTATAAATTACACATACATGTTTTAGACCAGGAAATCTTAAATAAAAACAACTAATTTTGATGTCTTAAATTTATTTTTTTAAATGGTGTATGTTTGATAGATTTCCCCCCTGAAGAATGTCATCGTGGCATTTTGATTGAATTTCTCTGAAAAACCTGGAAAAGTAATGTATTTTTGTTACAAATATTCTGTGTGAGCTCTGACATGTACAACATGTTATATTCGTGGTTCTCAGGTTCTTTGGAAAGTTTAATGGAGTGATTAATTGAACGATTTATGACGATTGATACAAGTCAGAATAAAGTCGAAAACACAGGTTTACACATCTAATTCAAAGCTTTTTAGAAATGCTTCCAATTGCCAGATTCGGAATCTAGAAAAGTGGATTGAATTGAAATATTCTACAATGGACCGCTTCACATTCCCCTTTCAACTTTTCTTAAACTGATTTTTTGACAATCTGGAGCAGCTATTATTTTATAACTTGTTACATAATAGAATATCGATTTAATTTCATCTTGTCAAACCAGCGTTTGTTATCAATGATTCCTGGAATATTAAAATTTAGATTTCTGGTCTTGGAGAGGTGTTGATAGCATTGAAATACAATCAAATGCCTCAGAAAATCATTGAAAAGTAAATGAAAGGAACCATTGTCCAACATTCTTTTGAAATCACCATTTTTATTGTCCATTTATAACTCCGTAGCCAAAAATGTAAAACATCTGAGTCACTTATTCGTAAACGATGTGTATTTTCAAGTCATTTCTTAGTTTTAACTATTTTCTAATCTGTTCATTTATTCGCTTCTACGAATTTTAATGATATTAGGTACCAGTCTACGTTATTGTTTATGTTTTTAACAATTTTCATCAGGAAACAAGTTTAAAATTCACAAAGTACACCTTATTTTTATTGCTACGCGTTAGAGGTTTTTTTTAAATAAAGTACTATTTTCGGAAGAACACTCGAATGGTACATGGTTTTGTCTTTGGGAAGGCCTATTATTGCGCATCTCTACAAACCGCCCCACACCCCTATCAGACGACCACCTCCGCATCGTCCCACGGTAGAGAGGGGGATCCGAGAACGGACCAAGTCCCTGCTGAGGGCCATCTGTCCCCGCCTGACCTCGAGCTATGGCCTGGCGGTGGTCCGGAATGAGGTGGCCGCCCTTAGGAGGCTTGCCAACGGTAGCCATGGGGATGATGGTGGAGGTGGAGATCCGACGATTGAGAGATGTGAGATGGTGCAGCTCAGTCTCCTGTATATGGTCAAGTGAGTTTACACTTCACGGTTGTATTTGTTCCCTGTTCACTCCGTTGCTTTCTAGGATATTGTTTACTTAAAATATGTTCTATTATTTTAATATTAACTGTATTGTCCTATTCATCAATGTTGTACTGTTATTTAGACCAATAACTAATTCATATATTCTCTATACACAGTTGCTTTAAATCTAATTTTAATGATATGATATGATGTCATTTTTTAATAACTGTAGACGTTTAAGTTAAAAAAAAATATCTCAACAAAATAATATGCTTTCTCCGTGGGTTCCTGGTTTGTGTTTCCACTCTTTGAAACAATCGAGGAAAACGCGCCTGTATTGCTGTCCGAGAATAACACGGGAACCATATTTATCTTAGAATGTGGTTGATTACCTAACATTGTCACTTGGATAAAATGAGATGGAGAAATCAAACGAGCCTTATAAATAATAAAGGTTTATCTTTATTATTAAGTCTTTAACTTAAGTGATTAAATCTTTATCATTAAGAAATATATATATATTTGTTTAAATAGTTTAAAAACAGAGAGAACGCAATTTTGATTTGTTAGGCAACATTTCATTTTAATTAAAGGGTGAAATAGAAGACTGAATTTTAGGAATCAACATATTGTTAACTATATTGCATCATCATTGTAGATTGTATTTGAACTTCTTGGTTTTTTTCATATATTTTAGGTTATCTTTTTTCCTGTTTTGATATGTCTGTTTGATGTGTTTTTTAGTTAGAAGGACTCGATTTGGTGTATTATATAAAAATTGTAAATTTATTTTTATTGCTCTCATTTCAGGGTAATATTTGCATAAAAATGACTACTTAATCGATTGTTTTCATTGATTATACTATTAGTTATTATCGCCACCAAAGAGCGTTGAGATCAGCAGCTGGTCAACTGGTGTACGTGTCCATGACAAATTGCAGGTTTTCGGCCAGCATCGCCCTGTTCAAGCCGCTCCTCCGCACAACACAGGCCCACAAACTGGCCCTCGGCCGCCTTGGCTCGGCCAATCCCGAGCTGCGCCACCTGGCCCAGAGCTCCCTCTTCATGCTGCTGACCGGGCTCTTCCTCGACCCCGGTTGCCAGGCCAACCGGCGCCTGCTCAGCGACACTCTCCTGCGAGGTGCTGTGCCGGGGCTGGAGGGTAGTGGCGGGGAGGACGACGAGGGTCAGTCGCGGTGGATGATGGTCGCGCTGTTGAATGGGCCAACTAGGGAGGTACGTGTTTAGTTTGTATTCATCATATAGCTAGATTGTGCGTGACATGTTGTAAAAGTTGTAAACTACAGTATCGTTCAATTTAGTACGTATAATAAAATTGATTGGAACCATCAGGCAAAATCAGCTCATCAGAAAGAAAAGAAAGAAATCAGAAATAATAAAATATAAATCAAAAGAAAGGGTAACTATATAACAAAGAAAACCGAC
>JAUZND010054753.1:0-18959 GCA_034780555.1 Coelogynopora nodosa | reverse complement strand
TTCCAGATCACAAGATCTATATTTGTTGATATATTTTTATAATTATACTATTTATATAAATAAGCTATAAGTAGTATAAACGCTATTTGAGTATTATTTTAAATTACTGGTTTTATTAATATTATAAATAATTTTATTATTCAAGTTAAATGGATATAATTTAATTTATAGAATAAACTTATTTTTTCTATTAATGTTGCACATTTAAGCTCCAATTATCATCGGCACGTATGAAAACACAAGGGGGTATAACATAGATATATCAATAATAACATAATATTTTCTTGTATGTAAAAATATTCGAAATTATATTCGTTATATTTTTTAGTTAGATAAAAGTATTTTAGCCACTGAGTAAAAAAAGCTGGGTCCTATGTTATAGGCCTATACATTAGTTCAATAATTTTTTTTATTTATTTGAAAAAATGTCATACCCCCCCCCCTATTACGAAGGATTAATAACAAATTAATTTCGAAAAGTTTTATTACATTTTCTACCATCAAAACTCAATAATATCGATATATAAGAAATAATTTGTACGATTGATGTATTGTGCATTTGGGCTTTATAAGCAGTTACATACAGGGAATAATTTCGTATCAATTTTAAATTTAGACAAACAATTACAAGCATTTATTGAGAGTACAAATTAAGATTTTTAGAACATAATTATATGCATGTAGTGTTGCCAGCACTATAATCATCCAAAAAATCGCAATTCAGACCTTATAGTCACACCAAATTTAGGAAATCCTTAATTTGTCCGTAATTTTAAGATATTTCGTAGTGGTAGCTGTTATGAGTAGGATATTATAGGGTAGGGCGGGTAGTTACAATTAGGCGAATATAATGTATGTAGCTATGCTGTATTCTTCAATATTTTTTTTTACATAATTACATTTAATTACAATTAAAAGAAGTTAGCTAGGTTATAAAAAATATATAAATTAATTCAATATAATAAACATATATGATATAAAAATTTTGTTTATATCCTTAGTAAATGAACAGTTATTCAGAATATAGTTTATTTTTCGATAATATAGGCAACTTCGAAATCATGCTCTTATATCGCGGAGCTTCAGCAGTACGTTTAAGAGTTCGTACGTCTATCAAAGATGGATGATATACATTTACGCGACCATATTATATTGTAAAATTAATATTAACCAATAAAATGTTTACGATTACGATAATCTTTTAAATCGAAGAATAAAAATTAACGGTTAACCATATAAAACAAAAGTGAAAAGTCTTAAATAATGTAGAAAAGATATTTATATACGACATCATACTATTATGTATAAAACAACCTCGAATGACTATTGATCAATACTAGAAATACTAGCAGACTATCAAATACAAGAATATACAACGATTCTAGACAAGATATGAGGCGTGCGATACAAGACTATGTCTAACACAAGAGTATTCATTATAGTGTAAACTATATACCTCATCGATCGATTTCAGTGACGGACTGGGTCCAAAGAAAGAAAAGGCAGGGCTCACATCCTTGTTTAACTGGGAAATGGGTTTGAACAATAACACAGAGAAAGACATTATGGGTGAATAGGAGAGGCATGTACACAATATTTTAATTTGATTAATATTAAGCATACAATTACATAAATACACAGCTATATAAACACGGAATTGTCCTAAATACATTTATTGTACATTTATGTATACAAATTTTTGGCTATAGTCATGTCTTGTAGCTCATAATGAAAGCACATAATGAAGAAGTGTTTTACCTGGTTTAGTCTGATAGCTAATAAAATTCCTTAGTCCCCTTTCTCCCTTCAATTGGCCATAGGTATGGGAACACAATATGTTTGATCGCTAAGTTACCATGCTGTCAATCCTGGTATAGCACCATGGTTAGCCCAGTATAAGCGATCACGAAAAAGGAGTGTATCACACCAACAGGTATTAATTAATATTGTTAAAGAGTAGAAAAGAATAGTTTCCAAAATGAAAAAAATAGCTCTTTCCCCTGGCCCAAGATAAATATATAGAGAAATCATTTAGAGTGAATGGCAACATAACTATAGTAAATATACAACTGCATTAACAAAATGGAATTGACATGATTTTACACAAATTAGAAAACGAAACTACATCGATCTGTTGAGTGTTTGTGTCTGCTATGGAGCAAAAATAAACATCGAAACAAATTTTAGTCACCTTGATAAATACATAAGTCACACTATCAACTAACAATTCGAACCTTAGATTTCTTTGTGTTTTTTTATTTAAAAATGCGTTCAACATCAAACGAACAACAACATTTAAATTAAATCGTACATCATTTATTTATCCATTACAAATTGTAACAGAATAGTCTAAAAATCATCTCAAGATGAAAAAATTATCATCGAAAAATTGAAAAAAATCTTTCTCTAAAGGTGATAAACTTCTTCTAAGATAACCCACTCTGGTTGACAAATGTAATAGTTGCTATTGCTTAAATATTAATTAGCGGTTCGTCTGAACGACTGCAGGTTACACCAGAGCATCCTGTATTAATGAATTACAATATAAACTGTTTTTACCTAAATTGCCATAATAACGCAGCGAATAAATATATAAATACAAAAGAAATGAATTCAGTAAATTAATTTGCATTGACAATGGAAGGAAAATAACTCTAAAATAGCCTCCTATAAATACTGCAGAAATTAAGATGATGCGATTAATTTCTTTTAAGTTATATAAAAAATAAATTAAACATTTGCCAGAATGAACTTACAGGCACTACATAAGATTGTAACACAGCTTTGTGAATGTGAATTACACATGCGATATTGCATAAAATATATTATGGAATGATAGCTTTCATCGGAAAAATGATAGAAGTGGGGTGGAGTGGAGGTGGAGAGAAGAGTGCTAATCTAACAGGCTACGAGGGTAGTCGAGGCTGTATCATATCAACTGCTCGCTCGAGAAAGACGGGAACCTGCAGAGAGGGTGGCGGTACTGGAGAAGGGGGGGTAGTCTGCGTCTCGGTACTGTTGTTGGTATGACAACTAGCGTTCACTGGGGCGTGCTGCGGATGAAAACAATCTGAAATAAGGGGGGCGGAGGAAGTTTCAATATGCTGTAAGAAGAGTACAAACACGTTACAGAGATTGAATGCACGGGTCACCGAGAAAGGTGATAAAATTTTAAAAATTCACTACCAACTTAATTGCAAAAACAAAAGTTTAATAATGTCATTAGTTAATATTTGACAGAATCAACCGACATATTACTGGATGCATATTAGCACGGTATAAGATAAGATAATAAACGTTTATTTTTAAATATAGTACTCAAATGGGAATCGGGATACATTCGCTGATGTATACATTCACAATGCATACATTCGCACATCTTTGCATAATGGTAGAGAGTGGCAATGTAAATTGATCACGAAATTTGCATAACTTGTTCAAAGGACACAACATGGGAAATATAACATTTTATACTAACTATTTTCAGGGATATCGGCAGAAGGAATTACACAAATTCTTCAATTAAAAAAAATAACGTGACACTAGTTAATGGTGAATTTCAATTAAATCAAAATATCTGAAAATAACGTCAAATTTTATGAAATTATAATAACCAAATAATAACATATGGTTAACAAAAGGAAATAATGAAACAAACTAAAAATCACATACAATTTATTCCATAAACGGTAATAATAATATTAGGAATATTTTTCAACGCCATAAATTTTCGAATATGCGGTTGCATTTTAGAAATTTACCACTATAATTTGATTTACTAATTACATATTTGGAAAAAACACACCAATATTACAATTAAATGTCACAAACATTCTTTTTACTAAATATATTATTACACATTTGTCTAATAATAAATAATGCGACTTTGATGCTTTAATCTGAAACGAAAGTGTAAATCAAATTACATTATAAATACCACAGAGTAAGAAATAGATAAAGATTTGTCTCGTATATTGATATGTTATAATTCAATACTACTAACTTCTTACCTGAAAGCTTTTGCAAAATATTGATTTATAAACTGATAGCAGTAAAATAGTTCATTTAGTAAAACAGTTTTAGATATACAGGCAATAAATTATATTTTATAGACAACTTACTCATGTTAAAGTTGTATGAATATATATATATTAACTCTTAAAATCAATTTAATAAAAAAATAACACTACTATTTTGTTACCCATTTACATTAAATTCATTAAAATAAATCGATTTTCCATTGACGAACATTTCTGAGGCAATGTATATGAAATCAATAAGAGTCAAATTTCTATATATTTCTTACTCTATGATAAATACTGTCAACAGAAGTGCACACACTCACAATACTATATTCACGAAAATCCATGCGACTAAAACGAGTTTCACAATCAAATAAGTTACCAATAATAATGTGATAAAATAATAGAAAAATAAAATAATACAATAACAGTATAAAAAAAAAACTGTGAAAACTAAACAGTAACACGAAATCACAATATTATATAACTATGATAACATACTAAAAGTCTATTACGAATAAGATGATCACAATAAATTAACATGCACGATTAGTAATGTCTAAATATGATGAGCACAGATAGTATGAAAGAAAGCGATTATTAGTGAAATTACATAATAAAAAGTACACCGAGAGAACACGTAAAATGGGATGAAACAAATTATAATTAGGAGAAAAGTGTACAAACGGTCAAACACACACTAGACAAACAAACTTATTGTACTACAGAAACTATATACTAGAACTAACACGATGAACTATATATTACGATCAAATCAATATCGAATAGTTAATCAACCATTCAGTAGGTATTACAGACAGTTGTTAGTAGAAGTGTGAGTGAGAGAGAAAGAATGAATGGGATGTTAATATTATCACAATGTTAATAAAAGAAAAAAGACAATTAGAAAACAACCCTCGGAACAGATCTATTAATAACAAGAGATCAACATCGATATAAACATTTAGCATTGTTATTTCAAAGCATTAAAAAAACACCAATTTGAAAACAACTTATTAATATAAAGAGCACACGTATTATAGTGAATCCTGAATACCTGTATCAACTCTAATCATTATGCTCCATTGCGTGTGACGCTTACGTTAATATCTTTCCAGGTAGTGTGGCTGTGCACACATTTACGACTTGGCCTAGTTAACTGGGTCGATAAAGTTGCGAGGTTGACGTAAATTGTATCTATAGATTGGCACTTGGAGAACGGCATAGGTACTGCTACTGCTATGTATTACATAGTCTGGATGACGACTAGTAAGTCATCTGTCGCCGGCTAGTAAGATATCCACCACTCTGGATTCCCTAGATCAAGTTGTAGAACAGATATTTGAATCATTTTGAAAAGTAATTCTAGGATTGATTTCCATGAAAAATTAAATTACGTACTAATTATCTTGATAAACAACAGTCATTCATATTTATTGATAAATAAAATTGTGGTTATTACAGGCTTCGTACCATTATTTTACATGCACGCCACATATTTAAAGGTCAGTTACAATTTTACAGAAACAGATAGCTACTAAATGATCAACAATCAATCAAAATATATACTTTTGATTCCTAAAAATAAACAGTTTCGAAATCTAAGTGTGACTATTTTGTGTTCGGAAGTGTACGTTTAATTTGATTTTAATAATTACTGTCAGTGTGAATCTCATAATAAATCAAAATATAAGCTATTGCATTATCCAGTCTCTAAAAATGCAATAAAAAGCAATCTTGAATCTAGTAATAAAGTAACTCGGCCGACATAACTTAGACAAGATCCACACTATCTATAAAACAAACACACGCAGTGAGAGTGAAAGTGAGGATCAGAGAAATAAGATGAGATGAGACAAACACAGAGATGAACAACACGAAATGACTCTAGAACCACATCACAGACTGCACGGTGGTAACCCATGGTAGCTAAATGATGCTTGTCACCTGCAGCCGGGGTCGACTGGACGTGATGCTGCAGTGTTAACTGGGGCGGTAGTGGGGCTGAACCACCACCACCACAACCAGTGCCGCCGCCGCCTGACGACAACTGCAGCAGCAGATGATGTTGGTTGCTAGGTGGTGGATGCTGACTGCTAGGCGGCGCCGTCTCATGCAGAGGAGAGGGGCTGGAGGTGGTGGTAGGCATTCTGCCGCCGCCGCCACAGTTCCCCTCCTGATGCTGCTGTGGCTGTGTCAGCGCATGAGGGTCACGACAGCCGCGCGACATGCGGTTCAACACCTGCAGTTCAGTGGGTAGCGCCAAGCTTGACACTGTCTTATCTTGGTCACTATGGTAACTTATGACTAGGTTTTCCGCTTCCTGACTGATTTGTGTGTGTGCATGCGCGTATACAGCGAATAAAGCAGGTACATTGAACTACCGTGGCTATATTTCGATTGTTGAACAATCTAGGTTATGTCATTCGAGTTAAGTAAAATTACAGGAAAAGTCTATTGAAATAAAACAATGTTTGACGCCTATATGAGAAACAGAATAAATACCACTGATAGAAATATCTTTTAAACATCTATTAAACAAACTCAATACATTAATGTTGGACTGGCGTTCAAGAAGACACACATTTTTGTTACAATAAACTCATGTTTGTACGTTCTATAATATTTGTGGTTTTGTATCTAAAACAAAAGCATTTCTGAAACAAAAAATCCTGAATGAACTTGAGAGAGTCGATTATTTACTTTGGTATATAAAATTTAGAAAACATAAAGTAAATTGAACCCCTGATTTTTTCTAAAAATAATTATTTTGTTTTAAACTTTAAAAAAGGATAATATCTATAATAAGGGCTTCGTACGTTTTCCTCCAAACAATATTAAATATAATAATATTATGTTACTGACCTTTTTAAAAAGAATCCAATACCCAAGATTTAACCTTTAAAAAACGTGCAACTCTAACAATATGTAGATAAGTAGAAACGTTCTTACTTTAGCAGTCAGATAGCTTGACAGTTGCCTGCATATTTGTTAATTTTCGTTGCTAAGAATTCCGGATCAATTTTAGAAGTAGGCAATGATTGTTAAATAATGTATTTTATGACCATTTTCTTTATAGTTATTTTAAAACGAAAGATTAAAAAATCTAAAGAACTTAACAAAAGACTTATCATTTTGAATACGTTTATATTTTTCAAGACCTTTCGAAGAGTTTTTCAAGAGCGTACGAAACTTGTATAATACTGGAGTTGACAAAATTATTGTTTTGTTCTGTACTTGAGCAAGATTTTTGTGGGTATTCTAATAATTGTAAGAATTAATTGAATACACTAACAGTTAGCTGTATGTAGATAAGCTATTTTTATATAAAAACGTATTAACGTATTAAATGGTAAAATATCTAAATGTTATTATACAAAAACGAGACGTAAAAACATTCATAACGTGACTTCATAATTTTATGTAACTTAATTAAAAAAAAATAATTAGATTTTTATATATTTTTTGAAAGTTTGCATGAACACACTATTAAATAAAATTAAATAAAAATCAATATAAAAATAGTCCCCTTTAACAAACTGTGAATAAGCTACATTATATTATAAAGAAATCTGTCACAATCATTATTAATAACAATTATAATTTTAAGGAACATCTCCAAATTCTAAAAATAGAAACCTTCAGATTGATTACTAATAATAATTATAAGTTTCTCAGAACAATGAAGGCGCGGAACCATAATATATAGCAGACACAATATTGCACCGTTATTAAATCTATTTGATAAAATTATATATGTTTCGAAAACATGAATCGATAAAAAGTAACGGTGGTGTGTTTTGTCACACGCCATAAAACTAGCTATTAAATACATGCTGAATATTATTACAGCATTAGTTGTATCGTGATTTACCACATATAAACATTCAAATAAAAACATTTATATTATATATATATATATATCATTACCACTATTATGTGCCAGCGTTAAGGTAATAATGATACAGCTTGAAAGCAACGCTAACGAGATGCTGGAAACGTAGATTTCAATGACAAGTACCGCGTAGCAGTTATAAATACTAAAAGGAACTGACAAGTTTATAAACAAGTGTTAATTCTTAGAACAGAGGCGGAAACAAAGGTTTGACAAGTATTATTAATACCCCATAGGCTGTTTGAGGAAATTGAGTGAACTTGGGTTGAAAAAATTAAAAAGATTTCAAAATATGTAAGAACACCATTTTCGTGTAGATATTTTGAAGTAACAAAAAATCATAAAATATAACAAAATCAACACAACGTTTGCAGGTTTTAAATATGCAATATATTATAATATAATTAAATATACCGTAATGTAAACACACTTTTTTAAATCCAAAAGAAAACAACTGACAGAGGCGTAAACTAATATTCATCTTAATAAGAACAAGATAGATGGTCAGCCGGTATAATTATGCTCCTGTAGATTTTACAGCCTTTCAACAACATGCAGTTCAGGTTCAATTAAACACCTAGCTAAAAAAGATTTCCTTTTAATTTATGTTTTCTAAAGTGATTGCCAGGATTATGCCGAGAGACTTATAAAGATGACATCAGTTAGCTATGTTCTATCTCAATTTAAAGCCTGTTCGTAGCTGCAATTTGTATTTCTTTAAATATATCCATTTTACGATTTTCTATTTGTAAAAAAATAAAAATGAAGTGAAACATTGCATGTGACAATGAATAAAAAATAAATCAGTGTTACAACATCCTTTTATTAAAAATATAATGTTTAAAAATATACATAGACATTTAATTAAGAAACAGAACAAAATTATTGGACTTTTCCTAAACTTTCATTAAAACTTCTTCAATAATGTATTAATTAATTAGCATACGAATTGAAATATTAGTTTCACTTTAAATACTTGTACTAATCGTACAAAACCAACTCACATAAAAACGTAAAATTAAAGACAACATTTTGATTTTATCAAACAGTATCACCAAATGCAACAAAAACACATATAGCTCAATAGTGAAATGTAGTACAAAATATTTTTTGTTTATACGGTAATAAAGAAATATTTCCCAGGATATTAACAATAGATTTAATAAAACAGTGCACCCATAAATATTTACTCTGATTAAAGTACGGCCATTGCATGCTATTGTTGATAAGAAGTTCATTAATTATATAATATTATCAAAACATTTATACACATAATATAAATATAGTTTATTTTACTAAATAAGGGTAGAGCTGTTCAGATTTGAGAGATTTTTAAGGCACCTACGAATCCCGTCAACTAAAAGTAAACGAGAAGGGGGGATATAGGCATAAAGATAAAGAGGGAGGCTGACCTGACTCCTAAGTTTCTGTGAGACCCCGGGTTGTTGTTGCTGCGTGTGCACCATGGACTGGGCGATACCAGAGTTCCAGATCAGGCTGCTACCAGCGGACGAGGCAGAGGAGGGATTTGAGGACTGCTGCTGCTGCTGATGCTGAGAGGAGGAGGAGGAGGAAGAGGTGGAGCCCAGGGGTCGCACCACGGATACTGCAGAGGCGGGCATCTCGGTGCCCAGGTTCACCACCGACACACGGTTCCCCAACGCACGGGCACCGTTCGACTGAAAGGTTGGAAGAGGCAACGACAAGTGATATAAGTGATTCAAGACTGTTACAGGGTTCCCAGGCGCTCTTACTAACAGTAGGAAATTCAAACACACATTATAATTAAATATAATTTCACAAAAACCTAACGAAATCATGAGATGTCTACATATCAAAGACTTTATATTATTGTTAAAAGGTGCTGCACTTGTTTTTAAATATATATTTTGAGAATTACTTAACAAAACCATGCCATATCGTGGTTGTATGTTCAGTATCTGATGGTTTGTCAATTTCGTCGTAATAAAATATATTTAATAAAGTTAATATTATTGATTAACGCGTGAGAGAAAATTTATTGCTAGACTGTATATATATATACCAAAAAGTGAGGAAAAATAAATTAATTCTAGAAAAGTTAAGCATAATTACTTGTTTGTTCACAACAAAAATGACGTATGATTCCAATAAAATTGTTGAGTAAAGAGTCATTATTAAAATATAGAGTATATGGAGTATGATTATCATGCAAAATATGGATGATGCAGAAATTTATGGAAATCAAAAAAACACAGTTTAGACAGTCCCTATCATATTAGTTTTCACACCGAACTAACAACGTTATCTATATAAAAATTAGAAATATTTACAGGTTCACAAAATACCATGACTTTTCCTGGTTTTTCAGTACACCACCGCTTGACTGAGGAACATTAATATTATGTGAGAGCTACCTTTATAGTAGTGATTATTGATCCGGACCCGTTACAGAATGTTCGTATTTTTCAGAGAGTAGTGAGAAAAATAAAGCACGCAATTAAAAAGCATGTAGTACTAGAATTTGTCGTCAATATTGTATCATTAAAGTTATATTAACCGCAGATTATTATAAATTTTAACAAAACAAATTAAATCAAGGTTAACGTTTTAGAACAGCTGAAATGAATGTTTGAGAAAGATCGAACTACATGGAAAATATTATGTACGAATGGAACTATTCTTATCAGAAGAAGCTCTGAGGAGGCGGAGGAAGAGGGGCTAAATTGAACAACCGGTGTTCGATCGATTACAGCTCAAATTCTAATAAGGCAATTATTTTGAAATGTTTACTACCGGACAAATTCTTATTTATAAAATATACCGGATAACTTGATGACGTAAACCACTGTAAACTGTTTTTTCACATATTTTTCTTTGGTATTCCAATATAACTAAAAACATATTTGTCATTTAACAGACAGCTAACAAATCATCTGCTTTAGAGAACTAATTATATAAGGCAATCGGATTGAAAAATTACATTATAAAGTAGTAAACTAAGAGATAATACCTAACTGCACATTTTAAATGCTGGTGGGACAATTTGACCCACCACACTCATGCTACATAGGATTCCAAAAAACAAAATACTTAAATATAATACTACAATTTACAGAAATTCCATCAAGAAAAAGTATTAATATTTTTACAAGGATATAATTAATTTTAATATAAATATAACTATTTAAAAATTGTCAAGAAATAGATTTTCAAATTTTAAAGAGTTTCAACTATTTTCCAAAAATAACTATTTTGAATGTATAGTTCCTAAAAATGTCTGCAGCTAGGAATACCATAAATCGGTAGAATCCTGCTGCATTATAGAAAATCGTTATTGTTTAGGCGATTTATGAACACGGTTCAGCAGCAGAAATCGATAGTTTGAAACTGACAAAACACGCATCATAATCGCTGGAGCCTTACCCGTGACATTACACGCAAAAATATCGTTTTATTGTAAAACACCTTTACGCCAATATAGCTTTAATAATCACATAATACTTTAAGTAGGTTTTCTATTTATAACTAATTTGTTAATATTATTGTTCAAATAATAGACAATATAGACGAGCTTAATTATTTAATTAATTTCCCTGTTAGTTTGGTTTTAAGATTACCCCGCAAAATGAAGGGGTAATGACAGCCTCATGAAATCCACCAAGTTGTATTAAATTTACGTCGATAGTTTCCTTGTCAACTAATTTAACTACTGCAGTATTTAAAGAAATTTTCTCAAATGCTAACGAAACAATTTTTTAAAATATATTATGATGATAAAAACCAAAGAAATTATAAATAATAATTTTGTGTTAAATTACGATGAAAACCATAATATATACAAAATAAATGTAATCAAACACACTTATCTCTCAAATAGGTAAGTTGTAATGGTAAAGTATTAGAAAAAATAATAATGTTTTGAATAATTAGTTAGATCATGTACCGTGTAATAAAAAGATATGATATATACTATCACATAAACAATATAAATGATTATTTATAATAAAAAAACATTGTGAAATAGGAGTCTTTTAGATTTCAGTAAAAATATCCATATGAAACTTTATTGATTTTTTCAACATATATTTGTGTCATTATTCTTCATACATATAAATACGTTACTGTCTTCTTGTTGTAAGATGTCCTGTTTGTCATATAATCTTGTAAATTCAATTAGAAAATATATGTTTCAACACATGATCATCTAACATGGAAAGAATAAAAATTAATTCCTAATACCAACACTAGTTACTAATAATAAATACTATTTAACAAGTATCTATTTATTTACTTTCCCTCCCACGCGTGGCTATTGAGTCATCTTAGTGTAAAAGTAAATCGGCAGTCTATGAAATATAAACTGAGGTCTACTTAATAAAAATAATGTTTCCTCGAATGATATTAATATCGCGTGCCATACAATAGTATTATCAACAGATAAAAATAACACAAAACAAAAGCAAAGAACTAAGTATACTATCCTAGAAAATGAAAACATAATAATAATCCAATTTTGGCAGCTATTTATTTCGGTTAGATTCACAAAGTTTTAAAACCTGTCCCAGTTAACGGTATTATAGGCATATCAATATTATATTAAAATAACAGGCTTAATAGTAGTTTAAAATAATTATTACACTTAATTACACTACAATCATATTTTTAATAACAAATTAACGGCAAACAAATATATGCAAAATTGTTTTTGGTTGTTGTTTCAAATTGAAAAATTTCATTAAAATAATCTCTTTAAAATCAAATTGTGAACAACGAAAATCATAAAGAATTTGATTTGATTATTGATATTTTAATATTGGATAGATTTGCATAGAACTGCTAGATAGAATAATTGCTTATTTAAATTATTTCAAAAAACGAGATCTATAATTTGTAAGGAAACAGTTTGTATAAATAATAAATAGGATTTGTTTTTTATGGCCGATACACTGCAATAAATGTTCAATACAATATGTGTTATTTTTATCTTATTTTTAGCGATTTCTTTTATTATAACGCATATGCCTAACGTCTTTAAAATCATCACCTAAATAAAGAGACACTACTAGTTAAATATGTTTATGATTCCGACTGAGAAAATTCTCTTCTTTTTCGAGGCTTTGCCTAATTTTTTTTTTAATTAATAATTTACAAGGCAATAATATAATCAATAGGTTCTATTTTCAACATTTTACAAATACACTTGTTAATATAAAAAGAAGTCTCAACAATGCTAACATTAAAAGCATCAATATGTCAACTCAGAATAAAGTTGTGATGTCAAAAGCTGACTGCGCATCTAACAGAGTAATCTCACGACAAAAAATTCCATGCAATATACTTTATATATATCACAATTAGTCATTTTTTCTTAAAAAATCAATAAATATTCCAATTTTTCTAGAACTCTAGGTACCATGAAAACAATTATAACCAATTTCGCGCTACTACAGTGTCAACCAACTGGCGACATTATGCACTTACTGCCCCCTCCTCCCCAGTCAGCTCACCTGATGCGTGTGCAGCTGGTGTTGTTGGTGCAACTGATGCATCCCCGAGACCATGGTAGCCCCTCCTCCCACCGATGGAGACCCCGAAGATAGAATTCCCACTTGGCCAGGAGGGAACCGGGACTGCTGCGACTGTTGTTGCACATTCGAAGACAGGACTGACTGTCCCTGTGTCTGCTGTTGTTCAGGGTGTTGTAGGTGAATTGTATGTAACAATGGATACCATGATGAAAGATGGGTAAGAATCAAATTATTACGTTATATAAGTGAGACCAAATAAGTAAACTAAATGCTCCTGATATATTTATTAAAATAACATAATGTTATACTAGTTAACTGTTTTTATTTGTTTCTTTTATTAGTTTAATCTCATGTATCAGCTTTAGACAATAAAAGTATTATGTACACTCATAAATAAAGAGACATAGAAGAATGCACGAAGCGCAAATTTTAGACATTTTAAACCACATAGCAAACATACTTTTAAGGACCATTTTATCCAAATAAAAAACTTTTGTACACTCACTCACTGACTTTGTAATGGGTGTTTTCCTATTAGTGCTATTTTTATAATTAGAATCATCCTACTAAAAGTTCTTCTATAAAAACGACAAGTATGAAAGAAACACAGTTCCTTTACCTTTTCCCAAATTTCTAAATGAAGGATTTGTATTTTGTAAATGACTTAAGACGTGTAATGTTTATTATTGGATCCCTTATGACCAGATAAAATATTCTTAGATAAAGTTTAAAACGCCTAAGTCATATAATAGTTTTAAAGTTCTGACGAAACTACAGAGCAGTGCTTTTTCTTATCTTCATTATTTTTCTGATTTATTCAAAACAAAACCAGATCACTAATTTAGTTTTTTATTAAAAAGGAAAGTGTCTTGGCACCTAGAATCACATAGGATCGAAAAGTCAGTCTAACTCTAACCTGCACGAGACAATGAATTGCACCGCGTGTATGTGCTTGATAATCTATAGATAATCATATTCATTTTAAAAACATAAAAGTATGCTCTACATCTTGCTTTTTGCAGTGTTCAATCCGTTACATATTACAGAAAAATATAGAATATTTAAAAAATGGAGTGGGGGTCTGCCTAAAAATACTAATAATTTAAGTCTCTTGGTTAATTTCGGTTCATCATCATAATCATATTTTTACACATCTCCATCTTCATATTCGTTAATCTTTACTTGTAAAAAATCGGACATACCTGGTCGTTCCATTACAAAATGATTATTCCAGTATAGAAATATTTTTAGCTCTATAAAATAGGATTTTCCTAAAGTTAAAAATATAGACCTGACTGCCCAAAAATTAAACTAAAACAAAACAATATATTACTCATAATAGTAAATAATTGTTGTTATAAAATATATGTAGAATGATAACGACAAAAATGTGATTTGTATTTTACTAATAGATAAATGATTTTTATACTCCGAATTTTTTCTTTCTATAATATAGATCACTCTGATTTTTTAGGATAATATACAGAAAACACACTCAAAATATAAGTAATTAATATCAGTGATGTTCATGACACTTTCATATACTTTTTTAAAAATTTGTTTAAACCGTTAACATTTGTAACGGCGTGGAGTGTACAAGTGTTAAGGAGAAGAAAAAAAATGTGTAGCAAGAAAATGGCACTTATTGTTTATCATTAATCGTTTTAAAATTCTAGCATGGCATCTATATTCAGTAAATTTTTATAACATAAGTGCATAACCAAGGAGAAAATTATAACTTTATAAGTATCACACAATTATTCCGTCTTAAAATGTGTCATGAGTTAACAAAAAAACTGTCAAGTTTAGTAATCAAAAACAACCTAACAAACATTACTTTATATAATATTTAAGTTATTTATTGATAGCATTTACATCCATTAAGATATGATACCCATTTATTCATTAATTATTTATTTAATATACCACATTTTTTAAATAGTTGCAAAATGCTAGTGAACAAAGGTATGGAACTCACCTGTAGATGACCTTGAACAATTGAGGAAGAAACGGAGGGATTGGTCTGCAACCTGGGACGCATTGAGAGCTGTTGTTGTTGTTGCTGCTGCTGTGAGTAAAAGGAGTGCCTGTGTAGTTGGTGGAGCTGAACCATAGAGGTTTGGTCCTGATGGAGCTGCTGGTGTTGCTGGAGGGAGGGCGGGTTGGGCCGGTGGATGGGCGCCGTGTTCGTGTTGATGGCCGCCGTATATGCGCCGCCGCCCGTGGAGGAGGGGGTAGGGGTGGTGCCCAGCCGGGAGCCGGATAGGGGACGGGTTGGAAGTACCACACCACCGCCGCTTCGAAGCTGAGGTGGGGGTGACGATACTCATGAGACGAGTGAATAAGTGACCTTTCCATTACTACTATAATGTCACCATCACTGACTTTTATAATAAGGGCTTTTTTGAAAGTTACTAAATACAACCTTATGTCATTTGCGTTATGATCGGAATTATCAATAATTATTATTTTTGCAGTGATAGTTTTAATGTCTTATTTTCTTAAGGTATCTTGTAATATTGCATTGTACTACAATATAATATGTTGCTTTATACGCATATCGACACAATATTTTATTAAAGATTTTAATTTAGACAGTCAAATATAATGCATTAGCGTTGATTGATATTTCTTTTAAAGTACTTTTACATTTAATAAATATATATTAAATATTGTACAGCTGTAGTAAATAGATTGTAATAATCTTTGCTTTCCACTACAATTTTTAAGTGATTTAAAATTCTCATTTATGACTTGTAAAATGACTGAGATCACAAACTCTTTTAAATGTTATAAACTATTTTAGAAGAACAATAATAATATATATATAATTCACCAAAACATTCATACAATTACCAATAAAGCATAGAATAGTTTTACTACTAAACGGATTGAGTAAACAAAAAGCTGACTATTTATTATTAAACATACCATTTTTGAACGCTACACAAAAATCGTTACTAAACATAACTTAAAAACGACATTAAAGTTCACAACAACATCTAAATATGAAGATAAATTAATCTGAGAACGATTCATAGACATCCCTAATCAAGAAACAATATGTTAAGCAGGTAAATATATTTTTAATATTTTGTAGAAAATAAAATGATACTAAAATTATGCGACAGTTTTATTAATAATAAAAAGGTTATTCAAAAAAATTACAATAATTATGTAATCGATTCAAAGTACATGTAATTAATTAAACATTTTTAATATTATCTGAAATAGTGAGGTGATTCAATAAAATCAACATAGTACATAGTAAAAGCCTATAATTATTAATAAAACCAAAACCATGGTCGCAAAATGTTGTGTTTTATATTTTCTAAAGTTATCTTATTGTATCCGATATACAGAATTGTTTTTTTATCATTAATAATTTTAGTTTTTTAGTAAATATAAATTTGCATTCAAATATTTTAAACATACAAATAATAATTTGTTTCTAACAAGAACAAGGAAGCAACAATTCAGCCAGTTTGTCCCATAGTTGACAACATTTCAAAGCATGCAATACTCTTGTGGCAAACAAGCTAAACACAAAAATAATTATATTATAAAAATAGACAATGATATTGTTGAAATAAACGTTACACATGAAATAAATATACTTCAACTCACACTTAAATCTACATGCAGAAGATAAATAAACGGTTCAAATAGTATCTAAAACATAACCCACAAGTAACAAATTATTTAACATTTAAAAAAAACCATGCTTAGTGTAACAACACGCAACACAACATTTACAATATTTATTATCGAATAAAAAGTTATGATTCTTTTAAACTGTTTTTCCATTTTTATGTTGTTTTTTAATATAAATTTTAAAACAATTATAATATACTGATTAAAAAGAAATGCTAATTTTTTCCCAATATTCATCGTTCTAAAAGTTTAAATTATTGTCAAAGTAAAAAACTAAATTTCAGTAATCATTTTCATTGATTTGTAAAGACTTAAATACGTTTTATAAAATATTAGTTTCAACAAAAATATTAAATGGGAAATAAACTCTTGGTTTATAAATGCTTTTAGTAAGTGGTCACCCATCCATAAAATATTGATACTTTAAATTTAGAGATTTTAATATTACCCCCCTCCAATATGAAAACGAAAGTTTTTTGTAGGTCCAATTTTTTCATATTTACAATACGATATGTACTATTATAGTATATCTATGGTAATATTCACATCTTTCAATATTTCACACAACATTAAAAAGTGTTTTAAATATCTATAAACTTCATAATATTATAATCCTGACAAAAAATGCTTATTATTAAGTAAAAAATATGTTTTCAGACTATTAAAATACTCTATTTTTTAAATTGGACTTCAATAAATTGAAAATGACCGTAAAGGTATCTTAACTTGAATTATGAAACTATACAGCAACAATAAACACTGATATACTTTTTTTGTAATACCACCACTCATCATCCAAAACACTATCGATGATATTTCTATACAGCCGCTCTATCTTCTTTGCGTATTGATATTAATGGATTACAACTAAGTTCACTGTTTATAAAAAGGGTACATGTATTTCCATTCGCCAAAATATAACCGATAAAATTATACACGTAGTGAATCGATAATGACAAAATGTTTACAAAATGGAAGAACAATTATCATATTTATTACCTAATATATTAAGTTATTAATATAATCAGGAACATTATAAAGAAAAGTAAAATTACACAATAATATCAATAAATGAAAATTTTGGTGAGAAACTCTCCACTATAAACCAAGTTTTATGAATTCTGGCGAAACATCTTATTAGAAATCTCACTATGTGGGAATAGTTTTAATTGATGAATAATGTGTTGTAAAAAGTATATACAGCCAAGAGTAGCTACACTCTTGTGTTTAACCTTCCGTTAGATTTCTACTTTAAATGATAAACAACAGTTTAATGAAAAGATTTAACTGTATTTCATAACTAAAGAAAATCATATTAACATCGGTTTTCATACTAGTCATAAAAACACCATTATTTTTAACATATTTACTAATAGTTTTAGGTACAGTAATTTTTTAATGATTTTATATGAGTGCGCATTTTGAAAGAGAATTCACAGTTTATAAAAGTGTCTAAACTGATATACCTTTCCCGTAACGAATTTTAAACGGACAAAACAACAAAACAAAACAACTAAATCCGAAGTCCAGAAATTTTTTCAAAATCCAAACTAAATAACTAAGTTAAAAAGGTTAATATATTACCCTTATACCATACCCATTTTAAACAAAACGTTGGATCAATCGTTTTGTTGCATGCAAACTAAATTAAAACCAAAATGAAAAAGAGTGTGTACATAACAAGGTAATAAGCACAGGCTAATAGTTGACAGAAAAACAACAAATAGATTGAAAGAATGTAAACACACACACACACAGAGAAAGAGAGGGAGGAGAGAGAGACAGAGAGAGAGAGAGAGAGAGAGAGAGAGAGAGGGTGGATGGGTAGGTGTAGGCGTGTAGACAACAAGTGCCCCACCTGTTGCAACTCAGTGGGAG
>JAUZND010054742.1:0-18960 GCA_034780555.1 Coelogynopora nodosa | reverse complement strand
CCCTTTCTTTTGATTTATATTTTATTATTTCTGATTTATTTCTTTTCTTTTTATCTGGTGAGCTGATTTTGCCTGATTGATGGTTCCAATCAATTTTAATGAATTTAGGGTGCAACACTCAACACTCAACACTCAACCCTTCAACACTCAAAATTAAATATAAACTTATTAATCGTTTTTTATTTTATTTTTAAACAAATGTGCCCATGAATGAGGTAATTCCAAGATCCATTAAGATTTAATATACAACTATTCAAATGATACATATTTTTGTAAATAAAAAGCAGTTTAATTTTATTTCAAAAATTTTAAATGAAAGATTATTAGTATATATTTTCATCGCTATTAATAAATATTGTAAGAAAACATTAGTGTGGTGGAGATATAATTTAATTTAATTATCTTATATAGTATATTAATGCATGTACAGTTTATTTAGAAACAATATTTTTTATGAATGACATTTCTTTTTACTGTCAATTGCCATATATTGTATGTGTGTTTACGTGTCTGGTAGTTCCCAACAATATACTACATAATTGCTAAGAGTGTGAATATTATTTGATTTCATTAACAACCTAATTGGTATGTCAAATTTAACAGAATAATTCATTCACTTTTTGGCGTTTTATGGTTGAGCGACTTTTAGTAGTCAACTGAAGGGCCTGAATTTTCTCAGATACCTAAAATTGGTAACAACTATTTGCACATCGATTATACATCATAAATTCTTCCATTATATTTTGGCCGCCTAGAAAATATTGTTACAGTAAGCATAGCTTTCGTTAGTGCTCTATTGTGACCTCGCATTTGACTACATATATGGAAGACTTGCTGCTGTTAGGACGCCTTCGTTGTATGCTTTCACTTTGATTGATTGATATAATAGGCCAGTAGCTATTTACTCCATTTGCAATTTGCAACTAATAAAAACTTCGGCTACTCTGGATGCATACCATCTAAACGTCTACATCTTATATAAAGCACGTTCAGCTGTCGGAATACTTCTTTACTAGGTATCTAGAGCTCAAAAAGCCGTTCGACTTATTCTCAGCACGTCGCATCGTAAATCAAGAAAATAGGTAAGTTACATTGTTTTCTGTCAACACAGCTTGATACATAATTCTCACGTTTATTCTGCACCTTTGATGAGATTTTACAATTCGAATTATTTCGGTGTTTGTCTATTGGCATTACAACTATGTTAATTTGTTGGAAGTACTTTTTCAAAACAATTTGTTTTAGTGATTTAATTAAATTTTAATTTCCTACGTTTAAAAATACATCATTGTGTTTCGCAAAACGGCCATTAAAATTAAGATATATAATTAATCGCTCGTAAAATATTGGATTATTTGTGTGTAAAAATTAATTCAAGTAAGATGTACATATGAATAGAATATTTTGTTTATACCCATATATACCAATATACGTACATTATTATATACATTTTATTAATTTTTTCAATGTTAAACCTTACTGTATTATTTTGGTTTTGATTAAATTAGAAAAAACAAAGGGGAAGCAATATATTTTCACTTGAAAACTTTAATTTTAATGTAGTGAAAACATTATTTATTGAATAGAATACAAAACAAAAACGACTCTGTATAGACTATAGATTTATTTTCTTTATAGCAAATTAATTTATATAGAATTAGATAACTTATTTATTTTAATTATCCATATTATTATTATTTTAATTATATATTTTTCATATTGAAAATAATCGGAATTAAACATTTTCAAAAAATATATTTGTTACGAGTTACATTTATTTCAGTTTCTATTTATTGTCCTCCATTTTTAATATGAACATTTTCGTGGTTTTACTTTTTTTATTATGATATTGTACTTGCATGCTTGGCACATGTACTATTTGAAATTACTTATCTTTCAATAGTATACATCGAATACAATATGATATAATGATTATTTTAAAATATTAAAAATATTGTTATTAGCAATTGTGCATGTATTATACGATACCTTATCGAATGTATATATTGATTGCATATAATTGTCAAAAGTTTTCATTAATTAAGGAAGTGAGAATAATATTTTTAACATATTTGCTTCACAATGTAATTTTCTGTAAATGTAATTATATAATACATAACATATATATAATACAAATTAAAAATCTCTAACTATACCATTTATTGATAGATGTTACTTTTAAAAGGATTATATGTTTTTTTCCAGTAAATATGGATGATGCTTTCCTTAACGCCTATTTCTCCATCGATAAGGACATGAGTGGTAAGATATTGTTTAAATTGAATATATTTTGAATTGGAATTTAATATTTTGATTAAATAAACATATCATATTATATATGTTAATTGATTTTCATATTATTATTATCTTAAGTTTATGTTTCTCGTATATATTAGTTTATTATTAAACGCTTACATAGTTTTTATGTATATGTGTTTGCACAGGGTCCATCTCAAAGGAAGAACTAATCGAGTACCAAGAAGAGAAAAACTTTGATGACAAATTTGTGGCTGTGAGTACAAATTTACTTTTTGACTTTATTATAACTTTATCTACTTCGAGGAAATGAATTATGCATTTATGTAATATTTAACAGTCATGAAATAGATAGATAAGTTTCAATAGAATATTTAGTTATTTTCTTGCTATATGAAAATGTAAGTTCAATTTAATCTAAATAGATGTAAAGTATATGATCAAGTCTTCATATTCATAGCATAATTCTCAAACTATTTTGATTTATATATTAATATTTGAATGTACAATATCGATGTCAATATTTATATTATTCTTTATAAATAGTTTAAATAAAACATTTTTTACAATCACCTGTTTAAAATCAAATCTTAAATTAGGTATTAGTGATTTTTTACTAACATATCACTAACATATTTAGTGATATTTGCTATTTATATTTAGATTGTAAAAGCACAATTAACTAAATATGTTCCTACATACATTTTATATATACAATAGCTACTATTATAATATTTATCACAGTAATATATTTTAGGAAACGTGTATTGTATTTATATAATATATAATATATATTTTCATTCTATATAATTTTGTTCATATTACAAACATTTACTGAAAACAGATGTTCAAAATTGTCAACATGGAAAGTTGTGAAATGTATGCTTGTTGTTCTGTGGTGATAGCGAGGATGAGGAAGGACTATAAAGGCACAGATCAAGAAATGTCTAGAAGAGGGGTTGACATTAAATAATAAGTATTTTCCGAAATATAAGTATAATAAGTATTTCCGAAAATAATTTCCACTATCTGACTAAAAATCTCTTTCAAACAATATGTAGAGCATTACCTTTTTACCGAAAGTCATACGGGGAAGCGCCTGATAAGCAACAATTGATTAATTTTATTTAATACGAATTTCTACGAAAATATAAATATTTATCCTATAAGACAATATAATATGACTAATTGGTTACTAAATCAATTAGTTATAATATGCTCGTTTAGTCAGTTTACAAAAAAAATGTTCATGGTCTACTTGTGTAGAGTTATTGTTTTTTTGTAAATTACTTGTAAATTACTATCTTAATGACCACAGTAACCCATAATATTATAACAGTAAATGTCATAAGTATATTTGTTATATATATATTATTTGGTCTATAATAATACTGATTGATTCATATTAAAAATTATGTATATGACTTGAAAAAATAAAACAAAAACTCAACATTTTCAGACTTTAAATCAACAAAAATTAATTAATTAAATACATTGTATCTAAATATTTGTTGAAGAGACACCATTACCGCCCCTATCTATAAATTATATACAGTACGTATAAATAAAAACTTGTGTTTTTCATGTTTAGACAAATATCGTAATTTAGAATTTAAAGAAAAAGTAAAAATTAATATTATTATATTTTCGTTGTAATAGTTAAAGGGATAACAAGATCATGCTTAAATAAAAATGGTAAACATTTAGGTTAATTTATAAGTTCGTTTAAAAGTTTTATTAATAATTTAGTTAATCTTATGTGATTTTATGCATTTTCTAAATATGTATATTAAAATGGAAATGTCTATACAAACTGTCATCGTGCTTTATATGAATTATATATTTTTAAATATAATATAAAATTCCTGAAGTTCATATAATATTATGTCGCCATGTATGCATTTGTATGTGTACTCAAACACTTTTAATGAAGTTTATAATATTATATAATTTATAAATAAGTATCTGCTTACAAACAATACTTCTCAATGATAATCAAATAACTATGTTCATGTGTCACTAAACAAAGATTAAAAAAATATATATGAAATTATTTTTTTATAATGTAATTTTATTTAAAATATGTAAATATTTTGGAATACTTTATACGATGTTTTACGTTCTAATTCTTCGACAAAAATAAATGCATAACTTTTTAACCTTAAAGATCTGGAAACCTAAATAAAGAAGAAGGATTATTTCGCTATTAAGATGTTCAATGTTGTTTTGATTAAGCGTTCACTTCCTCTAAATAAACCACTTAATAACAATAAAAACAAGTATATTTAAATTTATTTATTTTCACTTCAGAAATGGCTGAAGTTGTTTGACAGACAGAGCACGGGAGTTATTACCATCGAAGAATTTTGTGACGTCCTGGGCCTAGAACTGAAAGATGTGTAGGTTTTTATGATGACTATACTGTATGTATCACTAATATCACTTATCATAGCCTTCCACCTTATTTATTTATCATTACTGAATGAAATATTATAATATTTGAAAATGTAAATAATTACAGCGCATCCACCTTGCCTTCTATTATAAATTAAATATAGAGACAAAATGTATAATATGTAACTATAATGTAACAACTATTGCTGTGATACATAATATATTATCAGAGCCTACTTTCTATTTTTATTTAGACAAGCAAAACAAATAGAATTTATCGAATCGGGTGGTTCTCGATGCCTCCCGAAGGAGATCGAAGTTATCTACACGGACATGATATTGTCGGATCAGTGCGACGTTGTTGATGGGCTCTACAAGGCCAAAAGTGAATTCGAAAAGGAAAAGGTATATCTAAGGATGTGTGCAATTTTATCAGAATTTTCAAATCTTTAATGTTGTCTATATATATTTAGAGAATAATTTTTGTTTATATACCAAAATCCAGGCTTCGGTTTTTTATATTGAAAAACGCAGCAAATATATTAAATGATCAACGTTTGATAACATAATGATTAACATTATAAAAAAGACTTACATCTTAGTTTAAGATTTTCTACTCCCATATATTAATATGTTTAAATGGATCAATATTAAATAAAAAGTTTACTGATATTATTCATCAAGATGGCATATATATTATATATAAACTACTGCTTTTGTGAAAGGAACTATTTGAAATTTGGTAAACGGTATGTGCTTTAAGTGATAAGAAGGTGCTTTAATTTTGCACTTCACTCTTGCTGATTGAAATATACAAACATGTTTGGTGAAATAGTTTTAAATTTTTTTATAAATAAATATGATAACCATATATATATTTGAAATAATGAAATTCGTTTTTTATAAACATTTATAAATTATAGTTTATATATTTGATTTGATACGTTATGAACTTGTTAAAAAGCAAGTGCTCGTCTAATAATTTTTTGTAAAACATAAAATATAATAATTTATTGTACTTCATTTCCATTACTAGATGATGACATTAAAGTTTAAAAAAATTCTAAATCATAATAAATCCATAAGTGCGCATTTTCCCTAATCCTCCTTAAATGCCCAACAATATACCAATGTATATTTTAAAATATTATATTTGCTACACTCTCTTTAATTAAAAAAAGGTAATGGATAAAGTGACCATCATAACACAAACATTTTTGAATTACTATATTCGACAAAAAATATTCATTAAGTCTACAATTAGTGTGTCGACTTATTTGAAATATGTTAGTATTAAGTATTATTAATTTTGGCGAAAAACATTGAACAATTAGAACTTTGGAATCTGACTTTGCGGCACATCAATAAATGGTTAACGTTGAAAATATGCAAACAATTTTAACAACTAACAATTAACAACATAACTTATGCAAAGAGGAGTAAAATTCCGCTAAATTAGTCAATTTATAAAGCAAATCTTAATTTCTATAGCGATCTTTTGGTGGTCAAGTTATAACATGATTTACAAGTTAGAAAAGTAAAAAGCTAGCTAACTAAGCTTAATCAGCAATCAGCGATGCATATCTCTGCATAGAGTTTCTTCTCAGTCGGGCATGCAATCGTAACACTTTATTGACTACATCATAAAATCATCCATCTTACAACATAGCTACCATGACTGCTTATAATGTATCACGCAGAGCAGTTTTCCATAACACATACTATGCATCTATTTGTCTAATTCTATAGCTACATAATTTATGTCCACCATACGTTTTATAATTGGTGACGTACATAAAAGTAAAATGGTATCAAACGTGCTCTGTGTCATCGCACACCAGGGGTGGATTTGTCAGAGTTGTACACAACAGTTTAAAGACTGTTTCACACATTTAAAAAAATTGCAATTGTAAATGCATTTTTGAACAGAAGTCAATTATTTATTTTTAGAAATGTATATATAGGATAAGTTGATAGTTAAGGCTCTGCAATTTATGATAATGAAATTGATATCGATATTTTGATGTGAACATTGATTTTTCATTTATAGTTACGGGATTAATTCCGTGTATAAATTCTTAACAATATATAATATTATTATTTACAATAATTATAATGATAAGTGACATTTAATTAAAAGTATGGTTAAAATCTTTAAATTAAGAATGTTTTTCAATAAACACTTTTTGGCACAATTTATAATAAAACTATCAATAATATTACTTACAAATGAGAAAGTAGTAGAAAGTCAATATAATTCTTATATTATTGAGAAAATTATATAAATATCTATTTTCTCTGATTCAGAATTTTGTGAGTAGTTATATGTAATCTTTAATATTAAACCAATACAGTAAACAAATATGTTACTTTTATTGACATGTTATCCTAAATTTATATTTTGTAAAAACTATAGATGTTTAACGTTAATTTTTTTTAATATCTTATAATACGTAATTTATTGATTAAACTCGAATGTTTTATTAAATAAATTATACATATAATACGTGTTTTATTAGTGGTAATAATTATGCTAAAAATTTATTATATTTTGTACCATAATATATTAAAATATGTATTTTATAAGCAGCAGAGATGCCCTTTACCATTCAATAATATTCCAGTCTCCGCACATACCCTTCCGCTTATAGGACATCGCAAAAGCTTTGAAAGAATACCTCGACATCAACATGGAACGTCTGTGGCATGTTGTGATTGTTCAAGGTCAGTACTGGACCTACCATTCCCATGAGCCGGAGCATTCCTTCATCTTTCGACTTGGGCGCCACATTTTCCTCGTATGGAGAACACCTGCTCCTTAGATGACATCATTCTGGATTCAATGAAAAAACTAACCTGATATACTTATCATTGCAAATTCTGTCATCGATAGTTCTGTTTAATCATATAATGTGTTTACAATATTTATATTTTCCCTTTTATCCTAGGTGAATTTTCTCAAATATTGCATATTTTTCTTATTCGTTATTCAAATTGTGTTTATTAAAAAAAATATTATGACACGTGCTTGTATTTTCATTTATGTATTACTAAAAAATAGTTATAGCATTTTATCATATACAAAATTCAACTAGAAATACGGTATTTCTGGATGTAATCAATACAATTTTCATCACATATATCGTAAGATTATCAAATTAATGGTAATAAGTGAAAATAATAAAACTTCGAAAATATTACTTTACAATTTGTTCTGCATGAAAGAATAAGCTATTATGCGCATATAATATTGTCTGTATAAATTACATATTACTAAACTACTCATATTTATGGAATGCGGCATATGTAGTACTTTACAATGATACAATAAAATGGAATTATTTTAGAAAATGTAAATTTAAACTATGAAAATTATTTAATAAATAAAAAATATATATAAAAAATAGACAGATAAATAATAACTCTCAATATATCTCAAAGAAAAAATATTTCCAGTTTTAATACAGAATAATACTATAATTTACTTTTTTGAGCAGGAATAATTACATTTTTAATTATTTAAAAAAATACTTATAATTATTTTAAACAATTATTCGTATGTTACAAAATTATTAATTTATTGTTAATCTATAAATAATATATTATTTAATAATGCAATGACGGCTCTTAACATTATTGCATATTGGTGTAAATTTTAATGGTTAAAATTTAAATAATTTTAGTCAAATTGTTGTATACTAACGATAAATATTTTGTAATATTGTTAGTATGTTTTGGAAAAGACTTCAATTTTACATGATATAGTGATATCATATTTTGGTTGTATTTAGAGGATATTATTCTATATTTAAATAAATATTCATGGCATTTTCCGTCATTAAACAATTTTAAATTTGTTCAGAAATATCGTATTCTACGTAGTAGCCAAAATAATAGACATTACATGAACAAGGAAGATCGATTATGCTATTATGTGGTCTTTGCATAATTTTGAATGGTATTATATTATGTTATGGTGCTTCTCAGGAATTTGAAAGATCGTTATTTTGTTATTTAAACATGCAAGATTTACCACATAGGTATACATTGTGTAAATTGTGATAAGTAATTGGGCGACTATTATAAAAATATAACTTCAATAATTATTTATAATAAAAATAAACAAATTTCAAAGCTGATATTTCCTGAGTTTGTTTCTTTCATATAATTAATATAGGTTTTTATATATAATACTTCTATCGTTGAGATAATAGTAAATGCAACCTTTTTTTGTATTAACGTGTCAAATATTTATATTGAAATCATTAGAAAAAAATCATTTATTCAAAAACATGCAGCATAATACAAAATATACACAGGTTACAGAATACGTAGATGTAGATTAAATAAAAAATACATACATTTTATTATTAATGAAAATGTAAAATAATTATGACTTTCAAAAAATTGTTAAATGGTTGATTGTAAATTATCGAATACATGTTTATTGATTGATAACCTATTTTTTATTATATTAAATCGATGCGACGGCAGCGTTATTTATTTCGTTTTTGATTAATAAATGTTAAATTATAGTTTAAATTATTTACTAGGGTATCATTATTAAATTATAACATAAAACTCTCTCTACTTTTCTCTTTAAAGTATTTTTATTTCGATTGCAAGTATGCCCGATACGATTGCAAGTTTCCCCGATACGATTGTAAGTATGCTGATACGATTACCAGATTGGTGTTTATTGTAAAACATGCATTCTAATTATTGATCAAGTAAACGGAGGTATAGTTAGGTACTGTTATCCTTAGAATAACTTTCCATTTGTAAATTTATAGTTTGCGTAGACAGTAATCAACACTAAATCATACCGAATGTATATGATGAATCATACAATAATGTTCATATTTTTTAATACATGTGCATCTATATATAACATTTCACATGGAAAAAAAAGATTTGCTTTGTTGAGCTAAAATTTTCACTATCTTATTTGGACATGAAACAGTTTTTCATTGATAATTTGTATTTAGTATAATAAAATGGCATATCATATAAGTTGATATATTTATATAAAGAAAATATTAATTGGAAGATACAACATTTTTTCCAAAAAAAAAACAAAAAGGCAAAAAATATTACTTTCTATAATATATTTAAATTTAATATTTTTGACTTTCATTAATCTCTAAATAAAGATATGTATTATTATAAATACTAAATTATTCTAAATACTACTGTAATTAAGTTGTTTTGTTAAAAAAAATTGGTACTGTCATTGATGTGAAACATATAATTTTAAATAAATATTAATTATTTAAAAGTATTCTGAGGGAGGAAATAAATTAATAATAAATATTATATAAAATATATATATCCTTCTCAGACGGCGCTCAAAAGCACTGCTGTGGCCTTTCTTAAGAATACCCCAGTGTCAGTGTCAGAAGCAAGATTAATCTCACTCCCCAGAGTAATACCAATCCATTCTTTAATATCGTGGGTCCTTGATATTATTGGTCATCCCCGTCTTCTATTTCCTACAACATTTCCCAGTCATTTTGTGACCAAAGAACTTTATTTGTCTTGCTTCGATACCTGCATCAACTTTTTTCTGATCCTCTTTGGTCATTGTCCATAATCCACAGAGTCACATGAAGCAATAAAGAAGGTAATAGCCCGCGCAAACCCTTGTTTTCTATATCGTTATCATATTATACTCTGCTTTGCGTCCCTTGGCATAGTTAATCGTCTTCTGATTTCGTTTTTGACGATGGAATTAATGGTTATAAAGGTTACTAAATGCACAAATTCATTTAATTCTTTTATACTTTCTCCATCACATAAAAACTCACTATCTTTCCATAGTATTTTTTCCCATAAACTTTGTCTTATTAGTAGTTAGAAAAAGATAGTTTTGTTTACCTAAACATTTTATTCAGATCATACTTGGATTTGAATAGAAGCATTGTGTCGACCGCAAAACGTAGATTTGATTATTATTGTGATTCCTCATATCTTTTTTCCACCTTTGTGATCGCATAACACTTCACGCATGATATTATCCTTTATTTATTTATGCAGTATTTATTATACTTCGTTCAAATAAATAGATTCAAATAAAAATGTTATATATGGTTGATTCACAATCAATTGAAATCACATGATTTTTAAGTAATGAAATATATAAAACTTATTAAATTATTAAATATACTGTATATCTGATGGCATTGGTTGATATTTGCCGCTGATACAAATATTTTGTTGCACAATTCCTTTCTAACGATCATTGCAGTTGTTGAACCACTAATGTCGACAATCTTACTTGCGTTCTTCTTGTTAATTTCCTGAGCTGATCACTTCCATAAGTGTGATAGCTATAGTTGGACTTACTCATGATTGCGTCCTTTCCTAAGTTACTCTTCTCATAATGATGCAGTTTGTTTTTTGGATGATATGCCAAAGTATTTTAATTGTCTATTTATGATAGAACATCTATATTTCTACAGAAAATATTGTCTTTTCATCATTATGTATTTAATAAATTCTCTGTGGTTGTTCTTTTTCCCTTGTGTTCTGCTTCACCATAATTTTTTTCAATTCCGTTGTAATTCCATCTAATCCAGATGATTTGTCACTTTTAAGGCGTTTTATAGAAGACATGACACCATCTAAAAGTGGTTTAGGTTGATATTGTTGTTCCATATTGATTCCACCTTTGTTTGACTTTTTTAGGGGCTGAATTTGTTTCTCCTTGTTTGTTATTGATCTCATTAAAATCATTCTTTTTTTATTTTGACCCTGGTCAAAAAGTTCTTTTGCATTTATTTATTAATAAAATTCTTCAACTTTTGCAGATTCTTCTTCTTCTGGATTTATCTTTTAGTTTTTTACAACCTTATTTGTTATTCTTTGTTTTATATTTTCTCATTGTCTTGTTTCACAACAAGAAGTAGTACGTATCAAATATACAGTAAAAGTTGTGTTGCACAATGTATTCTACTTGCTCGGTACAAATAGTACAAAAGCAGGTAGTGAATTTCATTGTTGTTATTTAGATATACATATATATTCCGTTTTGTTAGCTGTATTACTCTCTATGAATCACTTAACATCACTCTATATAATATGTTCAGTTTTAAAATGTACGTTCAAATGTAAAATTAATATTAGTATTATTTTTTAATATATTTATTATTAATTTATTATTAATATTTATAAATATAAATAAATAATTATTAATTTAATACACAAATCTGCACATGTTATACTGTAATACATTACACACATAATATAGGATTGTATTTTAATGTATTCCGACATTTTATGAATTAATATCTTTTTTACTGTGTATTTTTATGCATTTAATTTTTTTTTATATATTAATCTTTATTAAACATACTAACCGAAGTAAATCTAGTAAAGTATGTTTACAATATATCTTTAGTATATATTATAGTATATAACTTATTTTTATCTTATCAATCCAAGTCTATTTTATAGAGTACAAGCTATTTTTTATTTTAAGCACATTTTAAATATAATGATTGTAGTTTCAAAATAACTCATTTCTTTTGTTTGAACTTTCTGGAGTTCGGTGTTCAATGTGTTTTTTCTATATATCACTTTGGTCTTATTGTAAAAAATAGATAATTATTTAGCGGTATAATTGTTATTGTTTGGATCTTTCTTATTTTTAATTTTGATTTGTTTTGTGGTGGTTTTGATTAAATGGAATGGAATGTAATCATTAACTATAATCTAGTTTCATTCATTGTTTTTTTTCCGAACACATTGCACTATATCTATATAATTACTAATCAAGTTGATTTTTAGGTTAATTTTGATTGTCGACTAAGGTACATGGAGTATGACTAGACAGGGAAGTAGTGTGAAATTGATGCAGAGAAGGTATGTATAGTATTAGTATACGATGCACCGCAGTCATACAGTGTCCGATCAGGTTGAATTCAACAAAAAATATGAATAAGTCGAGTATGGCGGGTAGTATTATTGCGACCATAAGATATTGATTAGGGAAAACTATTAGTAATTAAAACTACAATAAATTATATACTATATACATATATATTACATACTACATTGTCAAATGGAACGCCTGAGAGCTAGGTCACTGATGAAGTTCAAGTACGGCAGACCAAAGGGTTCAGTGTGGAAATCTCTAAGATTTACAATTTAAATGAGGCTTACTTGGTAAATCTCTAAGATTTACTATTTAAGCGAGGTATACCTTGCAGACCTCTACGTCTGCAAGGTCTACCTTATAAATATCCAAGAATTACAATCTAACCGAGGTATACCTTGCAGACCTCGAGGTAAACCTGGAAGACCTCGAGGTAAACTTTGCAGACCTTGAGGTAAACGAGATAAACCTTGCCGACTTCGAGGTAAACGAGATAAGCCTTGCAGACCTCGTTTAAATTGTAATTCTTAGAGATATCGACACTGAACCCTTTGGTCCGCCATATTCAAGCCGTTACGTTAGTCGGGAGCTGGAGCGTCAGCTAGGAGTCGGTCAGGATATCTTTGCCATTTTTGCCTGGCCTAGTCTCCGAGGGTTTTGTAGTGCAAGCTCTTTAACTGGTTCTTGGCAGTAGGTTCCGGCACGAATAATGTGACCCGCTAAGCGGAGCCTTCTGTCGCGTAGAGTTTTGCTCGATGGTGAAAGTCGAGAACGTTGATAGATTGTTGAGTTACTTATCGTTGTTGGATAGTGGATTCCAAAGAAAGCACGCAGTAAGTTTGCGAGTGCGCTATCTATCTGCTTTTCCAATGTATCCGGTACAGTCCAGGTCACTACGTTTGTACAGTAGCATATTTTCTACTACGGCTTGGAACAAACGTCCGCGGAGATTGTTTGGCAAAGTGGTGCATTGGAGAATAGTCCTGATTGACGGGAAGGCTGACCATGCTAGAATTTTCCTAAGTGCAAAGTCGTTTTGTGCTTTTGGAATCATGCCACCAAAAGAGGTAAAATGGGTGCATCAAGGTAGTAGTGTGGTCTGTCCATTGACCGTTTGGCACGAGATGTTAGCTTAAGAGTTAGCGGGGATTGTTAGTATTTAAGTATTTTTAATGTTTACTTGAAGGCCGACTGTTGTTGCGATATTCACGAGGTTGGTATGCTGGGCTCCTTCGATAGTTGATGAGAATAAAGCCAGGTCATCCGCGTATGCAAGGGGGGGGCGAGTCTTTTCTCTGGGTGTCGGCTACTGGTGCGTCTGCAAAGTAAAAAGCCTTCACTATTGTCTGGAAGCACAGTGCGAAGAACGAAATCCAGTAAAACAATGAACAAGAAAGAAGCTAAGGTGTCCCCTTGGCCGGGGGACCATGGAGGTCATGTCAAAGTAGTCTAACAGTCCGTCGGGTGTGATCATTGCGGCTCTGGTGTTGATTTATACAGCCATCACAACGTTCGTAAGTTTTTTTCGAACGTTGTAGGCTTTTAGCACTGCCGGGATGCCGAATCTTGACACAGAATAGATGGCTTTACGAAAATCAACGAAGATGCAGATAAGTTATAATAATTGATGAATATGTGATTCTTTGATGATACGTCGGAGTGCGAGGATTTGGGTCAATGTGCCACGGTGTAATCTGAAGCCATTTTGCTCTTGTTGTGGGTAATTGTCCAGTACAGGTTGCAGCCGTGACAGCAAAACTTTGATGAAGGGCTATGCAGTAGAAGACATGAGAGAGATACCTCTGTGTTCATCTACACGTGTGTTACCTGGTTTTTTGGGAATACCGACAATGTTGACCGTCATCCATTCGGTTGGTGCAGCGGTACCATCGAAAATCGAGTTCATCAAGAGGATAATCTGTGTGTGTGATAACAGTTGGGATGTGGAGTGTCTCGATAGGAACCTCATCAGGACCCGTAGCTTTCCCACCACGCATCCGTTTGATTTGTGAGATGACTTCGGCTCTGAGATTGGTTTGATGTGGGAGCGCTGTGCAGTTAGAAGTGAGAAGTTTTTGTGATGTAGTGGTAGGGGATTGTTAACGATGTCTGAGAAGAAGTCGCGTAGCTCGTTCCTGCGTTCATCTGCAGCTCATAAAGCTTGTTTAGTGTTTCATTGAATATTTTAATTTCACATTATATTTGCACTTCCCTGTAAAAGTAGAGGTTATTTATTACACAAAAATAAAACTTACAAATATTGTAGATAGCACTTGTAAGTAGTGTAATAAACTAAATATAATTAAACAAATATTTGTTAAGCTTTTTGTTATTTTTCTTATGTATTTTTATTGAGATCTTTATTTCTTGAAAATGACTATGTACATTAATATTGTGAAATCTATTTGTTAAAAATAAAAATACAAATAAAAAAAGCATTTGCTACTTATATTTTTTAAGTATATAGTAAATCGATTAAATATTCATTACTATGTGTCGTATACAGTAAAATTTAGGAATTTATAAAGTTTACTAAAATAAAAATTAAGTAAATTCATAATTAGTTATAAGTTGTATTTTTTATATTAATTATATTTTATAAATAATTATTTAAAAATCATATTTATGTCAAATTATTTTATAAAACATAGGTGTTCATTCCATTTTCTTTGAAAAGTAAATACAATTTACTTAAATTATAAATATTACGTCAAGTTATATTTTAATTTAATTATAATTCATGAGTACTTTAAAAAGTAGGTCAGATAATGATCAAAACCATTAATATTTCAACTATTTAATATATATTAAGGATTACAACAAGATTGTGACAATTATCAACACTCAAATTCAAGTAAAAAGAATTACAGATCACTGACAGCAACAATAATCTCGTTTTCAGAATGTTTAATTTAGTTATCCTTCTGATTTTCTTCACTAATAATAAATTTGCAATTGTTAAATGTTTCAGTAAATAAAACGTAACACTGTGGCGGCTTTGTTGGTTTTGTTGGTTGCGAAATATGCACAGTTTGAGAGTTGTTCACTTCTTCCTAGGTTTTCTTTTTGAAAAACCCATTTGCGAAAAATCTGAAGTATTGTAGTAATACTCATCTCGTCTTTTTCTTGCGTACCGCTGAAGACTATTGGCATTTTTGTGTCCGCTACTAGAGGCGATATCTTCGTTTGTCTTGCCTTGTCCTTTGTACACTGTTATTCCAGTAACACGAATGTAATAATTTGTGTACCGATTACTTAGATTAAGTTTAGCAGATAATTCGGACATCAGTGAATCAAGTTTTTATTTTTGCCTACAACACTTCGTGGTGAATACCACCCATTTTTGCCATTCTTTTGTGGTTTAGCACATAATCTATCAACATTGCCTGACTAATGTAATTTATCCAGATACATTTCGAATGCTTTAACATGTTAACTGCAGGGCATTTACGAATGTTCAAGATTTCCATACATACGTGCGCATTTTGCATGTTCGTAATTCTTTTAAGAAAGAGATAGATAAGCGTTTTTAGAAACGGTATCAGCATTTATTCGTAAGTACTTTTGTTGTTACTACCTTGATGAATTAAAATACTTGTCTAATCCAAATGTGGAAGTGTTTCCCTGCCTTTTAAATTAACGAAATACATCAAATTAAAAGCATTTTCTTGCTGGGTCACGGTCGCATTACAACGGTCAAAATATTTTCTGATAGCAAACATGTAGTTCATTTTAATGGAAAGATATTTACATTCAGATTGTTATTGGTTTGAGCGTTTAAACTTGTAAATCATTGATTTTATCATATCGTTACTTTTACTAAATTCCGGATCCAAATAATATTATTATCCTTTCTTATCGGTTCAAATATTAAATAACAAAAAATACCAGCTCTTGTACAAATCAGAGATGCGGCTACTGAGTTGGCTTTAGTTGGCTATAGAAATATCGTAAATAGTTTTTTTAAATGTTCTTTTGGAACAATTTCAAAGTATACATTTTTAACAAAGTTATGTTTTTGGGTACTTTTTGGAACTGCTTCTTTTTGCAGAGCAATTAGTTCAGTGTTGATTTCTGGCGAGATGTCATCAAGTGATATACATGTCTTCTGAATCGTTCATTTTAAGAAAATCGAAAGACAATTCATTGAGTTCCCTTTCGGAACTATCAATTGTTGCCATGCTAGCATTTCGGTAGACATTCCGCTTAAATCATATTAATAGGTAGATTAGACAAATTAAGTAATGTCATATTTATATTGTTAACTAAACTAGAAAGCAATGAAAGCAATGAATAAGTAAGAAGTAGGTAGCTATCGTTCCGTTCATTTAAATTCAAATGAAATTTTGCGGGAAATAATGTTATATTATTGTAAAGTATGGAAACTTGTAAATTGCCATTTTCCTGATGCATTATTATAAATCTGTGGGTGAAAAAAATTAAAGTGTAACTTATTGAAACAGATATTAGCATAATCTTATATTTTATTGTTCTGCATTCATCTAATGTGCATTATTATAGAAGTGGTTGCCGCATTATATAATATATGGATCAATGAAATTAGTTCTCTTATACTTATTTCAAAGTTTCACACTGCGTATCGAGAGTATTTATATTGTAATGAGAAATCAGAAAATTTGATTGGTCACTGCATGTCTTGCAACAAAGTGTATGATGCTCCACGCTAACTTACTATTACATATTTAGAACTCTGAGAATTAAAAAAGTTACTCAATTTATTAATCTAAGCAAAAGTATTAGTAAGGTAAAGTCAGTTACATTTTAATCTCCTGAAAAGTTATTATTTAATACTGCATGTTTGGTGCAATTTATTCAATTAGTACTTACACTCATTATTTATACATTATTATGATTTAATTTATATTATATTATACAATTTTTAATAATTTTCTCATGAATTTAGTTTTTAAAGTTATATTGTATTTATTTTTTCAGTCAAATTACGTTGCAAGCAGAAATATGGCGGACGCATTTAAAGATGCTTATTTTACCATAGATGATGATATGTGCGGTAAGAATGTAATTTTGTAATTTTATATATTTTATCATTTACTACATATTCTGTCAATTTTTTATTAAAATTGAATTTAAACTAGAGAATCCAATACAAAAAGGATTAAATAAACATATGCGCACAAATGATACAATATAAATTTTTAAATCGCTATTTACTTTAGATAATCTTCATCGATTTAAAAAAACGTAAGTATAGAACAGACAAATCTCAACATATGCAAAAAATAATTATCTTTATTTTATAAATAGAGATATCTCAAATGTCTCAGGTGTCTTGAAGTAATTATTAACCAATACTGTAATAATCAACACATTTATAACAAAGGTCAGCAAATACTGTTAATGTAGTATTATGCAGAAAGAAATTATGTACAATTATTGTCGTTGGCGTAGTTTTAAGTGTAAATTACTAAAAAAGTTACAAAATGTAATCAAAAGAATTATAAATGATATTTATTGCAATTAGTTAAACAAATTCGCGATTCAAAATCAGATAAACTTATATGTATAGACAAATGTTAAAAGCTTAAATTAGTAGGTAACGATTTTATTTGTGATAAATATAACCTTTAACAAATATTATTAAATAAAAAATCTAGGTAAAACAATTAAATAGAGTTGCTAGTTATCTACTATCTAATCTTATACAATATTATGTATTGTCATTATTTATACAGTTCTGATGTTGTTTCTATAGTTGTTCAGATTACACAACGTGTACAGTGTGCATAAATTGTAGAGAACAATCAAATATCAACAATTTGCATTTAATTAAAATAAACAAGAATGTACATACCATACAACTATTTAATATTTCTATTTTTAAATCGATATTTTGCTCATCTTGTGATTACCACACATCGGTTAATATACAACATATTTGGTTGATTCGTTTTTAAATTAACTCTTCAAGAACATCAATTCAAGATTGTACCAAATTAAACCCCCAAAGAATGTATTCTTGAACATTTGAAGTGTTTCGCTTGGCCAACAAAACATCAATACATTTGAAAGTAATGTTAGATTAACTTCAAATAAACAAATTAGAACCTTGATATATAAACCATCAGGAAAAGTGAATTAAATTCACAATTAGCTCTATCATTCACCACCAATGCAATTATTTTAATTCTGGCCACTATACTATGAAGAGTTTACGAGATAAGTTGATTAAATTTGCTATTAATAATTATAAGAATTATAAGAATATTATGACAATAAATATATAATAAATAAATTAAATAAATAAAAAAAAAATAATAATATATTATAATATAATTATAATTATTATAATTATTATAATTATTTGCTATCAATTATTAGAATAAAATTGATTGGAACCATCAATCAGGCAAAATCAGCTCACCAGATAGAAAGAAAAGAAATAAATCAGAAAT
>JAUZND010054731.1:0-18967 GCA_034780555.1 Coelogynopora nodosa | reverse complement strand
TTTCTTTTCTCATGCCTTATATTGTCAAATCCCTTGATTTCCAGTCTGGCTAATAAACCCTTACTTACTTACTTACTATAACTATCACGCCATGTTCCTGTAGAAAAACAACAAAAAAACACGACGAGTCGACGTCGAAAGTCTAGCTTCACGATCGATATAATTAGGATAATTTAAAGAATAGTGACAGTTTTATTCCTTTTGAATCAGGAAACAAAAACGCCAGTTGACGATGCAGATGTTCGGACGATTTGAATCAGGAGTTGTGCCAACAGCAGTCGTCTGTGATTACTGTCCTTGATGACGAAGAAATCAATATATTTAGAACATTTACACAATTAGAAAAGTATATTAATGATGCAATCTACCCGAAGGGGGGCGGGTCAAATTTACCCACCAGCTTTTCATCTATGCAGTAAAATAGTCTCCCTCAATGTAATACTTTATGGTGTCGTTTTTCGATACATCAAGGTTGGAATGTGCATCAAAAATCAGGTGGGCACTGAACATGTTGAGAAAGATAACAATTTCTTAAATAACAATTAGTTGCAATTATTATTCAGTTGACAGCTATAAAATAGGCAGCAAATCAAATAGAATCAAATAAAATCGCAGGCAAATAAATACTCAACTCATATTACTTAGTGGTTTATTGGTTATTTCACGATAAATTGTAGAACACATTTCTCAACGATCAATTAATAAGTAAATCAGATGTATTCCTTGTTAAATAAAGGTGTAGTCCAATAGAACCTTTGTTATTTTGTAATGTTTTAGGACGTATTTTAGGACATACCAGTAATTTATAATCAAAAAGGAATATTTCACCGTTTATCTAAAAGTATAATTTTGCAGTTTTCAAAAATTTCAATTTATATTTCGCAAATATTATAGTATCGAAATGGTATAAATCGATAATGAATAAATACTATGCTTCTATTTTAAATAAACCGAAGTAATATTAATACAACACATTAGTACAGAAAAACCGGTCAAAGTGAATTTTTTGAAAACTGCAAAATTGCACCTAGGATAGGTTTTGCAGAACACTCACAAACTAAACTCTTAAGTTGATAGAAAACACAAATTCTTATTTTCGAAGAAATAAACATCCTAATATTATATTTATTACTGTGGAACCCAATGATCGGGGCACTTGTGGTTCTATCAAAGTAAGCCAAGGTACCGTTCATGATGGCAGCTTTATCTGTTAAGCCAGTTAAAACGACATCACTAAGTTCACAAGCATAATACATATATTTCTACATATTCTACTATGTGTGTGCTCATTCCAAACATTCAATATAGAACGTAAATAACTACCTCTAATAAACGATCCAGAAAGACAAATACGGTGTCTCCTATACAATTCAATACAATACAAACACCAACCGCTATGAGGCAGCAGTTAGTTCTGAACTGAGACTTACCGGCTCAACCAAACAAGTTCAACAGTTCCCTTCTAACGAGTCGTCTACGAACCAACTGCACCATTAGTGTATCTGATAAACATCCAGACAAAGGATTGGTACGTGTGTGTAGTTCTCAGCGGGTAAACAGTCCAGCAAGTCTTGGCATTCTCCCGTGAGCGGTACCAACTAATGAACTGTGCAGCTGGATATAATTCGACGCCAGTATTTGTGTGTGTCAAACTCGCGTCAACTTTTAAGACAGCGATATTCCATCGATTGAGACATAATAAGACAAGTTGAGGAGAGATTTACGAGCAAACGAATCGATTATTGCTTGTCTGCGTTTGATTGGCCATCTTATAATTATGCAGATCAATAAGTTCAGGGCTTATATGAAGAAACAGGTGCCTTTATTGCCATATCATAATATATTGATTAGATTATGAAATAGATAAATTGATGTGAAGCATATCCCCCCCCTCGAAACCGAAACAGTATAATGCCTCTTTGCGCAGATGCTAAAATATTCCATCATAATATAATAACTATTTATCATTATAAACATGAATATTTCCGCGAAAACTTGTATTTGTATCTATCAGTTTTAATTAAAATATACAACATCGATTAAATTACAAAGGTTTCAAGATTATGGCAGCCGACAGGGATCAAAACGAAATTCACCCATTTAACAACAATAATGTACACATAATATGTACACATATTTAACACATATGTACATATATGTACACATATGTATACATATTTATTAACATATATGTGCACATATATGTTAAATATGTGCACATATATGTTGTTAAATGGGTGAATTTCGTTTGGATCCCTGTCGGCTGCCATACAAGATGTTAACTAATGTCAGCAATTTCACCCACTCAGGGTGAATACAGGGCGTCCGCGCTATTATCACAATCGAATTCCCGGTTTTTCCAGGCCAATAATTGTCATTTCCCGGGTTTCTCTTATACCAAGACTAGCAAGAAAACGACCTAATGACAGCTCAACAAGCCAGGTTGCTTAATTCCCTTCAGTCATAATGGCTGTGTTTAGCGTAAAAGTAGTCAATAATAGTATAATACATGATTATGCAGCAAAACAAGGCGATGTTAGTTGAAAATGACAAAATTCACATATATTATTTAAGGTAACATAAGACTGGGCAAGTGCCAGTAGATAAATTAAAAAATACACAACAGAAATATTAAGAACAATTCAAGGTTTTCATTCTGTAAATAGCTAAATTCCGTTTTTTCACCTTGAATTCGTCAAATTCCAGGTATTTCCCGGTGGCGGACACCCTGTTTACAGACATTTTCCAGACTTTTCGTGGACGGTGTACTGTGATTATATTGACAATAATGTCTGAATGAAGAAGCAGCTCTTCTATGCTTCTGTCAATTATCTCAGTTTACTTTTCTCTGTAAATTGTTAAAAAAAAAACTTTTCGCGGAATAAAGAAATTTGGAATTTTTTCGGAATTTCTGGAGTGTTTGTCAGCGTATCTCGCAAGTTCTAATAACATAGTTAAAATTGTTTAAAATAAATATTAATTGAAAAATAGTCATCTTATACCAGACCTTTCAGTATAGAAGAGACACCTTTCCAAAATACCAGACTCTGCATAAACCCAGACTATTACGCATAAATCTTACAATAACTGAAACAGTATTCATTCAAAAAATAAAATTAATCAGAGTCTAATAAATTCTATTAAACTAACACTGCCCGCCAGCGCCCATAAATTCAATGAATCTGTAACAAATAACCCTTAACTGCCCCCCCCCCCCCCCTTACTCACCGTTGCCGGGCCAATGATGACGACCCCCTTCTCGCGGGCAGATCGGTTCAACTTGCGGGTCAGGTTCTCCGGGATGCCCTCCGCTATGATGGCCACACAGCGCACCTGCTCGGATTGTGGGAAGGTCATGAAACTTTGTAGGGATTACTTGGTTTTTGAAATAATTGGGAGTAATAATTTGTTTTAAAAAGTATTAAAATATGGTAGAATGCTGATGTATGAAAATGGTATTAGTAGTATAGGAAGGGTGGATGAGTCATGACATATTTGTAAGTGTGGTCGAAACCACCCTTCCTATACTACTGGTATTTGTTTCGAAAGTTTAAATAACATTAAACATAAGAGATAAAAAGTGAAATAAAATAGGTAAATCTTTGAAAATATGCATTAATTAAAAAAATTATATAATACATTACATTTAGAATAATAATGTGGTTTTCACATATTGGTCACTTTTTGAATACAACATATAAATGCAATATCTTTCCAGTACGTTTAATATTATATTACCATTTTTCATACTTTTTTTGACATGGACTTTTAATTAGCAATTGCAGTATACTCCCACTTTTTCGGACAAATTCAATGCTTTCCCAGGTTATAATATCGAAAAATACAAGCCCAATAAGCACATGATATCTTTAGTTGTATTAAACATTATTAAACAATATAATAATTCAAAGTGCATATTATACACATAGGCCGGGTACTATAAAGCGGTATTAGCTTACTACCGGTTTTAAATGTTACTAAAAATAGATATTTAGTCTTGGTATTAAATCTGACCGTCTTATAAAGCGGTATTAGCTTAATACCGGTTTTAAAGTTAGACTATTTTTTAATCCTACCCAAGAGTGGTATTAAATATTGGTTTAGTGATATCGATTGGCTTAGACATGATTCATCAATTTTTGTATACATACAGAAACAATTATAATACTGTTATTCAAAGCTAGATCATGGCAATGAGAATATTTCTATTACAACAAAATTTGAGACATGAAAGACTTTTCAGAGATCGTCAGAATCCTTTTGACAATTTTAATGCTATTGAGTTTCGTAATCGCTACCGTTTGAGCAAAGAATCGGCTATTTACTTAGCAGATCTAATGCGAGATGATTTGCATCCTTTGACAAGACGTAACAACGCCATCCCTATCGAAATTCAAACGGTGATTTTTCTAAGATTTCTGGCTACTGGTGCTTTTTACACAACAGTCGGCGACATTCATGGAATATCTAAACAATCAGTGGGCACCATTATTCATAACATCGCACGGAGGATCGCATCGATGAGTCAACAATTCATTTCATTTTCTAATGATCCTCAAGACGTACGAAGAGACAAAACTGGATTTTATCAAATTGCCCAATTTCCGTCAGTGGTTGGAGCCATCGACTGTACTCATATTAGACTCGTGTTTACTATTCCACCGATTGAAGCTGGTCGCTACATCAACCGTCACCATTATTATTCGATCAACACTCAAGTGATTTGTGATTCGAAATTTATAATCAAAAACATTGTTGCACGTTGGCCAGGATCTGTCCATGATACACGCATATTTGACAATTGCACTATCCATGCTCACTTTGAAAATCGTGAGATAGATGGCATACTTCTTGGTGATGGGGGCTATCCATGTCTTCCGTTTCTTATGACTCCTTTCCAAAATCCCCAAACTCCTAACCAACGACGTTACAATGCAGCTCATATCCGTACTAGATCTATAATTGAACGAACATTTGGTATGCTAAAGCGTCGATTTCCTGCTTTACACTACGGTATTCGAACCAAAATTCAAAAGGCACCCAACCTTATTGTCGCATCAGCTATTTTGCATAACATAGCCATTTCACGTCGAGAAGAGGATTTTGTAAATTACGATATTCAAGAACAAGCCGAAGAAGTGAATTATTTGGGATTGCAGCGGGGTCTCCATGTACGACAACGTTTAGTAGACCAAATTTTCAATTAATAGACATTTATATTTTCGCAAACTGAATTGGAAATGCGTATTATATAAGTTTTCGTTTGTTTGTTTTTGACTAACTATGTAATAGAAAAAATTAGTCCAAAAACACTTTATTATTCATAGGTTTGTTCATACGTACTACATATTATACAGTTTTATATAATTTACATAATATAATCATAATAAACACGTTTAAGCAATTGTCAAGTTATGATTGTGTATTGTTCAACATATCCAAAAAGCTTGTTTGTTCTGGCATCTGGTTTGTAATACGTTCGAGAGCCTGAAAAATAATGAATAGAGGTAACACAAATGAACACACCTGTAAAAAAAACACCTTAAAAAGCTCTTGACAAAGACTCAACCAATCATGACCTGACAATTTTTATTTCTTGGCATTCATATTATTATGATTATGACAGTTTCAAGTAGCTAGGATATACTTACATTTGCGATTCTTTCTTGAATACATAACTGTTGCTTCATTAGCTCGATCTTCTCCTCCTCCAATTTGATCATGACATCGACGGAATCACTTTTTTTTTATCCTCTCCTGATCGTTGAAGCTGAAGCTGGTGTCTCCATTGATTGATCTCGAGTCGACGGTCGTTTATTTTCCTTCAAAGGTGTCGGACTTGATTGACCCATGACTGGTACACTAGAAGGGCTCGTTACACCATTGTCATCGAAAGAATTGTGCAGAGATTCCAAATCCTCAGAAATCATGGCTGCCACTTGATCCTCTTCAGGAGTCGTTATCGGCGCTTCATTTCTTCCACCACCTGTTTTTACCATTTCTCTTTTTTGACATGCCAGTGTCTTTTTAGTCTTTGATTTCACTTGTTTCCAATAAGTCTTAAGTTGGCTCACAGTTTTTGAAGAAGAATAGTTTGCATTGAATTCACTAGTTATTTGTTCCCACTTTGCTTGTTTCTTTTTAAATAAAATATGACTACTGTCCTTGCTTTCGATTACACACTGGTGGTCTTTAATCAAATCAATAATAAAGTTTTTTTGGACATTTGAAAAGTTTTCTGAGCGTTTACGATTAGCACAAGCCATTGTTAGTAATTGCAGCCTTTATAACAATCAATATTACAGTTGATTATACACAAGCAAAACAATTTATAGTTGATATTTCCTAGAATTAGACACCTATTCTTATTGGCTGATATTATTATTCACTGGAATTCCGGTATTAGTTAATATTTACAATTTTAATACGGACTAAATTTAAAACTTCTTTATAATACACCTATTTAAAACCGGTATTAGTTAGAACCAGTATTAGTGTTTAATACCGGATTAACTAATACCTCTTTATAGTACCCGGCCCTAGAGTCCACTCAAAAATATGTGACACGGCAACGCAACGCATCTAAAGGACTGACATAAATAATAAAACTATACATAAAACACTTATTAACAATGAAATGTCACTATGTAATATATGTATCTCAATTAAAATCAAAACTCTTTATTTCATGTTTATGAGAGGCAATACATCAATGAAAATAGATCAACAAAAGATCACAGAAAAAATTAAGGGTACGTTCAATTGTATAAAAATGAATTTTATATATAAACTTACATGATTCCGTAGGTGTTTGTGAGGTCTGCGAAAATTGCCTCAATTATGTCGATCCGATTCTTCGACCGCGAAGCGAATCGGAGGACATCCTTTTGGCGGAGAACATGCTCCAGAGCATCACGAAATGGTGGAAGGGGATAAATAGAAGGGAAAGACTTGAGTATCAGGAGAGTTCTCCTTATCGCTCACTGCAGATTCGGGTGTTCTAGACGTTGAGGGTCCATTATAAGAATGACATGGTGATGGGAAATTTTTTTGGCGTTTTGGGACAGTATATGTATCGGGCGGGTTAGAAACTTCAGGAGATGTAAGAGACACAATTTGGATACGAAGAGGAGTATGTACATTGGGCATAGTGGGAGAGGTACGGACTTGAGCTGTATGAAGAACAGTATGTACAGGAGGGGTGGAAATGTCGGTATGTACAGATGAGGAAATATCAGTATGCACAGGAGGGGTGGAAATGTCGGTGTGTACAGGTGTGGAAATATAAGTGTGTACAGGAGGGGTGGAAATGTCGACATGGACAGGGGAATCTGTGATGACACCAGCCCTGAAAACAAAATATATTATTTATTAAAATTAATTTCTAATTACAAAAATATATTTACAATTACCCTCGCAAGTTCTTCACTTTCATTGCAAATTTTGCAGCTGCCATCAATCGAAGGTTAGGGATAAAAACCTTCAAAAACTCGGGTGTAAGCGTTGGCAGGACATCACCAGTAACTTCTTCACCTGTCGTAAAATAATGTTTCCATAAAATAATGTCCATAAAATAATGTTTCCATAAAAATGATGGTTCCATAAAAACAGTGAAACTTACTTCGCAATACTTCTAATATTTCCGGCGCTATACCATCTCTTTCCGCCCAGGATAATACTTCTTTGAAAGACCAATTAACAAAAGACATTCTAAAATATATACAGTATTATAATATAAAATTTAAAATTGGAAGCAAATCCATGTAGAAAATTTAGTCTGGAAATATATACAGTTTTAATATATAGAAAGTTAACATCTATATAGCAGCAGTGTGCCCCATGCATCTTTTTGGTATGTACAAATTTAATAATATTGGAAGCAATACACGTGGAAAATTTAGTCTGGAAATATATACAGTTTTAATATATATAAAGTTAATATCTATATAGCAGCAGTGTGCATCATATTTTTTAGACAGTATGTACATATTTTTACAGCTTTCCATGACTGGGTTGCCACTGTAAATTAACAAAAAAAATTGAATTGACCTCAACTAATGGCAAAGTCATTGAGTCAATCATGTTTCTGGGCTCTAAAACATGCCATTCTGATGTAAAATGTACTTTATAGGCATGGCGATGGTAACAAAAGTCAACATTTCTCAGGAGAGTTCCACAAACATATATGTTTTCTGAATCTGGACATTTTATAACTAAATGTAAAATTAAAAACACTGGAATCTCCTCTTGATCGATATCAATAACAATAACAGACCCTTTATCTATTTGCTTCCCATCTAGAAGACATGAATCACTTTTATGTATGTTATGTGACAGAATGTTTAGATCTAGCTCAGACTGCAATGTATCTGGAAGAACTCTAAAATGGATTCAATGCTGTTAATTAAATGAGTAGGATATATAAAGCTCTCGGTTAAATTATAGCACTGAAGCAGTTGGTGTCAAGATGTCAGAGTGTATGAAATATTTGTGAAATTATTGCAGTGTTTTGCCACACGCTTAAAATAAGTATGTTTAAATTCAAACCTCATGCACCATAAATGTCTAAGAGGGCCAAACATCATTATCATTTTAGGATAATGTACCATGTAGTGCATTTTTGGAGTTATTTTAGTTGGAAACTTGGATAAAAATGCAAGTAAAAAATCTTGAACTTGGTTATTTAAGTAAATAACACTAGCTCTTGATAATTTTGGAGATAAGACAGTATCACAAATATTTCTCATTAATAAATAAATATACCATGACTCACAATTGACAGGAATGTAATGACCAATCATAAAAGGCAGATACAAAAATAAGTTAAATATTTGCATTGCACTACCATTCAAATTATTTTCTTTAATATGGTTATCCTTTAATATAAATGGAACATCCTTTGACCCTGAAATATTTTTCCAATTGAAAGACTTAATTTCATTATTGAGCTGCTTTGCAGTTAGAATTTTATCAGATATCAGTGACTTTAATACTTGAGATAAAGTTTGTTTGGTGGACCCTTCCAACATGTCATGCATTATATCAGGTGGTAACAATGTTATTATATGATTATATGGCAAATTGTTAAATATTGGGGGTCTTACAACACCATTTACAGTTGGAGCGATACCTTCCCTTATTTGTGCAATGTGAAGTGCATGACGAGGAATTGTTCGATACTGAAGATTAAAATCTAAAAAATTCTCTGGTTTATCTATATCACCATACAAAATCTCACATACCCTGCAAACTTTATCTTGTGACCATGTCCTCTGGAAACCACCTACAGAATGAGCAGTTAAATTATCAGTAGAAATTGTAGCAACCCTTGGAAAATATGTTTTATTGTCTGATAAACTGACACCAACATTGTGAAGATCCAGCAGCTGAGATTCAATAGGTGCAAATATTTTCTGAAAGTCACTGGATAATTCAGAAACAACACTATATGGTATTAATCCAACTAAATAAATGTCTTTGGCATGTGTCCTATATATGGGAGGTAAATTACCAATAGTGACATAAACAGCAATTAGTTTGTGCTGACCCCTAGCTGGACCAATTGGGTTAACAACATCAAATTCATCAATATACATATGAAGTCTGATGACATCTTCTGCTGATAAGAAGACATTTTCCTTACATAAACTTCCGTCAGTAAAATCCCGGTAAATGTAAAAATCATCATCTTTTACAGCCTCATTAAGATTAGCATCATTTTTTGTTTTAATATTATATGAATTCATTTCATTCAGAAAATCTTTGGTGGCTATATTTTGTATAAGTTTTGAAAGTGGTACAAAGTAACCAGATTGTTTTTTTTCTACGTCAATGACAATGTTTTCAGCCTTCACAAAATTTTAATTTTTTTCACAATATTTTGTAAGATTATGCTGAGATTGTACACAATCAAAAATGGTTGGGATCATAAAATCTGAAGACAAGAGATATGACATATCAAGTGGCAAATTAATGTTTTGACTATCCAGGAATCTAAATAAAATGTCATTTATATTCTCAATGAGATATTTAATCATCTTATTTGTTTCATCTACTGCAAATTGTACAGCTGAGTGTTGTAAGCAGAATTTTTCTTGGAGTCCCAAGATATATTTTGCAAGATGTTCTTTAAAATGATTAACAACATCCTCACTTGATTTTAATTCAGTTTCTACTACTAGTTCAGCTTCTATGTCAACACCTGAATTACTAGCACCATAGCTAGATTCATGTTCAGAACAATTTAGGTCTGTGTAAACATTATGTTTTTTATTTAAATGGACAATTAATGTCTTTAACCTTTGAAATGTAGATGAACAATTTGCAAATGGACAATTTACATATTTATTAGAACCATGAATTCTACTAAAATGTAAAGAAAATGTATGAATACTTGTGCATTTGATTGCGCACTCTTGACAGCGGATCATCATTTAAGTGGTTTAATAACAATTAAATTCTAAAGGTCTGTATATAGGCTAGATAGGGTATAAGCTAGATATAAGCTATATATAACCTAGATAGATGGCCAGAATGGATGGCTCACCCCCATTTTTCACTTCTTTTTTTTGTTGTTGCAGAAAACAAAATAATTCTTAATTCCAGGTTATTTATTTAGTCATAATACATGTCAGTAATAAAAACACAGTAAATGAATAAACTTAATACAAAAAGTGTTAGTATTTGGAGTGTCTATCGTTATTTTTGAGCACTGCATCGATTCTCCTGGGCATTGATAAACACAACTTTTCGCAGTACTCTGGAGTAATTTCCTTGACCCAGACTTGTTTAATTGCTACTCGTAATGCTTCAAGTGATGTGGGATTTCGCGCAGCCGCCTTCCGCTTTAGAATTACCCAACAATTCTCTATTGGGTTGAGGTCTAGGGAGTTCCCTGGCCAAAAACCAAGTACCTCAATGCCATTGTCGCCAAACCATTTTTTGCAGCTTTGGTTTGGTGACCAAAGCTACCCCGTTATGTTGGAAGTGGGTACACTTTGGATCAGCATAAATTGGGGTATTTTGTCTTTGATTACATCAAGATAAACAGTTCCGAGCACAAATAGCCCACCCAATACCATGACCCTGGGTGCATTATTTACTGTGGGTACAATGTAACGCCAATTGTTTCTTCTGATGCTGGGCCGTCTTACTTGTGGACAAAATGCATAAAATTGTGAAACCTGCGTTTCGTATGAAAACATTATGGCATGCCATTGTTCTGCGGTCCACTCTTGATATTTCCTACAGAAGGCTAAACGGTCAGCAATGTTCTTAGCTGATAATTTGGGTTTCTTTGCAGGTGTGTATGATTTTAAACCAGCAGAAAACAGCATCCTTCGAATTGTTCTCTGGCTAGGGATGTTGTTACTTTGTGGTAATCCAGCTTGAATCGCAGCAGACGACTTCCTGGGCGACTTTTTTGCAGCCAGAATGATGGCATCATCCATGCGCTTACAGGTGCCTATCAAACGACCAGTGAGTTTATCGAAACCATATTTGCCAGATGCTTGGAAGTTAGTTATTGACCTGGATACAGTTCTTTGAGATAATTGTAACCTGCCAGGTATTGCTCGAGTGCTGTAACCTTCTTCGTGTAAAATCCATACTTGTGCATGCACCTCTCGTGAAACTCTCAGACCAGGCATAATGATAAATAGACACCAATATTTCACTGGCATATTGTTATATATTGATCTGAAAAGCTGTCAAAATCCTATTTAAATGAACCAATCAGAAAACATCATAGCATAAAATTAAGTTATTAAATGCTTCTACTACAACACAATAGTCTTTGACTATATCAGTAATAATATTTTGTTTTCTTTAAAAATACTTCACTATTTTTGGAAAATGTGGTTGAGCCATCCATTCTGGCCATGACTGTAGCTGTGCTATATTTTTAATGTAAAAACTGTTACATATTTGAGCAAGTAGTGATATATTAGGACATATAATATAAAGAATAAAAATATAAAAGATCACCAAATGTAAAATTTATGCTAATTTTAATAGAATAATAAATATATACACAAATACTAAAAGATATATTTAAAAATGATTTTATCACATATGTAAGCAAAGCAATATACTAAAATACTAATAGAAATCAAATGAAATTATAAAATAATGTAGCATGAAAAGATACAGAGTCTTTCATGCAAAAATTCAAAATATAGCATGAAGTTATTCAATATTTCGATTAAAACAAAATTAAAACGCTTAAAACAAAAATATATACTATATTTGAAACTAAATTAAACTTTTCCCATTTATGTTAGAATGAATGAAAAGGTTTAATATTAACATAATTTTTTAAAGTATTTAAATGCTAGTTTTTTAAATAATAATTACTAATAAACACTCACAAAGCATCTTATAAGTAAATAGGGACTTTACTGTTAAGTATAAAGAAACATTATTACGCATTATATCAACTTGTTAATCCACGCAGTTAAAAAATTAACACATGTTGTAGAAAGCCTTTTCTTCCAGACCGAATGGTTCATGGTAGTTTATACTTGCTAAAATTGTGTTTTTGTTATATAATTATTTTTTTTCACTAATTACAATAATTTTAAAATAAACATTTCACATTTATTATAAAATGAATGGGAAATGTTTTAGATTATTATTAACGTCATTTTTATTAATATATTTTTATTATATTAATATATAATATAAAAATTTTTAAAATTATTTAGAATAATATTTTAAAATTTTGTATTACTTTAAAAGAGAATATTTGTAAAAGTATAAATTGAAAAATTTAAGAAGTTTGTTAAATCCGTGTATTTGTCTGTAGTGCTGAAACTTAATAAACCCTATATCAATTTGTTTAAAATCTAACTAGGAAATTTCTATGATATTTATTCAGATAGGCCCTATAGAAAATGTATTACAACGTTGAAAACCAACCATATATGTAGTTATTGTAAAAGTTTAACATGTTTGCGAAATATCGCCCTAGATTTAAAGGTTGGAAAAAAGTTATATAAATTAATTTGCAGAATTACAATATTTTTATTTTTGAAATTGTATTTTTTTAAATTAATTTTAATTAAAGTATGTTATCTATAAACTTTTTTTTATAAAAACCATTTCAGATATTTGAATTACAAAAATTATGTCCCTTTGAAACATGCAGCGCAAATTCATCACAACTTTTGGGAGACAAGTGCAGTGAACTAGATGGCACAGTCATATCTAGATGCTGTCTTAATAGTAATAATACCATTGTTGGGTAGGTTATAACCTTAACAATGTAAAATTATAATTGTTTGTTGGCATTTACTATGTATTTATACTGTTACCAATGATTTTCAGTTACTATATTAATGTCTAGAATTTGTAATTTTTGCCAATATATTTATTACATTTTCAAATACCTTTCTCGTTCATTTATTATTTTATGATTCTAAAAACAATTTTATAATTTGGTATGTTATATTTTTGCGTTGGTAATATATTTGAAGTCCCCGAATATCGTAATTCCTCCATAAGTTCTTCAACCTGCAAAATTTGATGGGACTATTTTGATTTTTTTAATCCCCTCAGATAAATCAATGTAAGTGAAAAATGTGCCGAAATAATTTTTATTAATTTGATTATTATTTAATTTTGTTAATCATTAAGAGATAGAAAAATGATAGTTTATGATTAACCGTGCCAACATTCATATTTATGTAAATATAATCTCAATTATGGAACGTATCTTCCGGATTAGTGTGTTCTTTAATATGTTTGTCTTTTTACAGTTTGGACTTATCCGACTGTAGTTTAACTATATTGGACACGAAAGGAAATGGGTCAAGTATTGTTTTTCTGTAAGTTCTTCTGAATTCACTTAATGCTGTTAATACATATACTTTGTATTCACATTTTATGTTTGACTATACTAAATTACTCATCAATGTTCCTAAATTATCTGGAGCTGTTTCATTTTTTGTGTGTTTCAGATTTTTGGAAAATAATAATAATTTATCTCTTTCCGCGGATTTCAATGAGTTTCGCGGAATGGTGAATATTTCATATTTGTAAGTAGTTTAATCTGGCTAAACCGGAATTTTGGCAATACCCTACCGGAATGATTTTCAAATCCAAACTTGTCTTCCTATTCTTTATATGTATTTAATATTGGATAAACTGGAATCGCCTAAACTGGACTTCGGATGAGTTTTTGTGTCAAGTACATTGCTTTACTGTGTATTTTCCATTGTGTGTAAACCGGGTTGAGAGATCAATGCAAAAACAACATTATTTATTGCATTCCAAGACACATCTAAATGACTAGTGCCTGTCTGTCTCTCAATCTTTGAAAGTCTAATATTTTAACAATCGAAGACAATTAATAAACGTTGAATGTGTTTAAATGTTTGTTACTCTAATTTGGAATACACTAATAAATAAATAAAAAATGTATTATTTATGTTTAATATAAATTTTAAATATTTTGTGATTTTTTAAACGTATCCAATTTTCAATATTTTTTAAACATTTTTAAAAATTAATTTCAAATTAAACGGACCAGAATGTGAATATTAATAAAGAATTATCTAGGATAGTTTATTTATTAATGTTCTGCACAATGTTAAGAATATGACGATAAAATTAGATACGTATAATCAATCATCTTTAACTGCAATGTGTATTACTTTTTGTAAATATATTTAAAAACCCCAATTTCGACTTTTATCTGAAAGATTCTTCTGAGATATAATCTATGTATATGAACTATATCATATATGTCTTCTGCAGGTCCCTCCCAAGGAACTTAAGTTGTCCGGGAGCTAATACTTCGTGGGCTAATATTACAGAGGAGGACTCTTTGAAGATCTGTCAGGACCAAATCAATAGTTGTAATGATAATTCATCGGGTAGGTAACCGGACACGTCAAATGATTTATCTTTTCAATTGTAATTGTATTGATTTACATCCTAGGAAAACTCCTGTTACTCATTATCTCATTTTTTGTTCCTTTATTTTGGACAATATTACTGTGACATTTCTTATATGGTTTGCATATAATATAGCGTTTTTTGCTGAATATTGTCATCCATGATTGTGTTTAAACTATTTCTTAGACTTTTATCGGTTTCTTCATTTCATTAATTTTGTCATAATAATATGTTTTTTATTGAAAGCATCAATCACGTTTCTAACTTTGTTTATGTTCTTCTTTTAGTGGTGAACTGTCCGCATAATTCCGTTTGCGCCCCAGATGGACCGGGCTGTCAGCAATGTCCCTGCAAATCAGGGTTTTCAGGTTACAAGTGCTTAAATCAGGTAAATAGTTTACTATATCCTAGATATGATTTCAAATCGTCTGATTTTACGAAAATAAATTTTTGTAGGTCACTTATGTTATATATAGGCTATATTAGTTTAAATATTTGTTTATTAGTTGAAATGATTAATGATCTCATTCAACTTTTAACAAATGTTAGCATATCTGATTCCAATATCCTAATCATTGTTTAAGCAATTACTATGTGGAAGTTAGGAAATATAGTAACTGATTAAGCACGACAGATTTTAACATTATTATGATCACAAAGTAAATTAATATAAATTTTCCCCGACCCCATTTTTTGCGGGAATTATCGGAATGATGATAATGATGAGATCATTGATGAACTATTTATCCATAGTTGGTTATTTATTTTCACTGTGCCACATTTCCAGTTTTCACCATATATCTGGAAGTATTCAAACCTTGGGGGAAAGGAGGTTATGATTTCTTGAATTCCTTCTAATCGATTCATATTTGTTCATCAAGTTAACGAGTTTTATTTTCAATGATGCAGTCATATGCGACATGAACACATGATCATATGGTTCAAATAGCCCACATGATTGAAAACCATCATCATTTTAATTGGACACGCGTGTTTTACAAAAACATATTATTCCATTTATTCCATTCCGATACACTCGAATGGTTAACAATTTTAATTAAGAAAGCATAAGGATACAAATTGGGCTTTTTAAATTTTGTTATCAAAATATCTGTGTGGTTACATTAAGTAATGTTTGGTCACTAAGCAAATTCATGTTTGCGAAACAGACAATACCAGTACCATCCAGCAATTCTAATGCCGTTGCATAATCGACTACAAACTATTTGTATTATCTGCGTTTTTATACTGCTATAACTTTTTATGAACCTTATTTACGGCAATCTGCCCATATTTTCTACAGTTAGTGTGGCGAGTGCACTTTTCTCCATCGTAACTTTCATTGTTATTATTATGACTGGCAGCTTTTTCATAAAGACGGAATGACTAAACATTGCGAGTTGTGCAAAACTATAGTTTATATTTGTGTAGGCTATTATACACATAATAGACCTTTTTGCGTTACACAATTATTCTTTAAAATTTATGAAAACAATACTGTATAGTCCCCATCTATACTAATATCCATAGTTTAGAAATGGATAAGTATATATTTTCAAAAATGTACACGTGTATTAGTTACAGATAACAATACGAATATATATACAGTAAACATTCGCTAATTAATACACGGCCTAATTAATATATTCGATAATTAATACCATTTTTATGGTCCGATTTTTTTTACTATGTAAAACTGTCGTCGAATTAATACATTCTATAATTAATACCACTTGTGGTGGCACAATTTTGTATTTATATCTTTAATTTTTGTTGCTAGTGCAACATTAACGGACTGGGTTCATTAGATTAATTATATCATAATACGCTATTATGGGCTCGTTTCTTCAAAATTGGTAAATAAACATATTCAATTGTTGACTATTTTAATACTTTAACCCTTTAAACCCGGCTATGCGAGACTTTTGCTTCGTATACATGTGTACTTCACATTATTTAAAATGTAATAAATATTTGCAATAACAACGTATATTTACTATTTTTTCCGCGGTTTTTTAAAATAATTTATTAGTTAGTAATTCAAATACGAGGTGTGTACTATAATATTTAATATGATGTAATGGAAGCATATATATATAAAAATTGTTTGTTGCGAGGGCAGCATATTATTGAATATCGTGAGCTACTTCAGGAACACCTTATGTTGGGAAGTAAATCATGCTACGACATGAAACTGACAACCCGATGGACAAATATGCTGTTGCTGCTGTGCTGGATGGCGATCAAATTTGTGACCATTTACCATGTGGCAAATCAGGTCGTTTTGCAAAAACGGTTAGTTTCATTCTTCAAATGTCAATCTTCTTCAAAGGAAAGATTGCAAAGCATTTGTTGAGCTCACTATACTAAAACAAGAGTCAACTTAAATTATGGCAATGCTGTACAAATTAAATGCAAATTGATTTTGAGAGGCTCTCGGAAACATGTAGAAACTTTGAAAACAGATAATTTTGTGGTTATCGCGATCGCAGCAAAATATAAAATTGCCAATTGAGTAAATAAAATTGGGAAAAATGAAGTTTTTTTTGGCGAACCCCATATTATTAACTTTTTCGTCATAGATATAATTTTTATAAACTTTTCAACAACAAAAAAAGCCCTCGGCAAAACACATAGCCCCCGGCTGCGAACCAGCGGACCATTTTACACCGGGATTATGTACTTGCACAAAATTTTGTAAATTATTCACCCACTAATTCAAAGAACAAATAGTTTATGCAATTGTGCAATTTATCACAGTGTGACCGCGGATTATACATTAAAAAATTATTTGGAATACTATTTTAAAATAATGTATTACTTTAAAAGAGAATATTTGTAAAAGTATTAATGGAAAAATGTATGAAGTTTGTTAAATCCATGTAATTGTCTGTAGTGCTGAAACTTAATAAACTCTATATCAATTTGTTTAAAATCTAACTAGGAAATTTGTATTATATTTATTGAGATAGGCCCTATAGAAAATGTATTACTACGTTGAAAACCAAATGTAGGATATGATTAGTTATTGTAAAAGCTTGACATATTTGCGAAATATCCAGCAAATCGATTGGCTACATAAAGAAAAACACAAAAGAAGATGACTGACTGATTATTTTAATTTAATTAAAAGTCATCTTTACGTGTTTGTGTGCCTATTTGACTTTTGTAGTAGTTGTTGTTATTGTTAAACACATTTTGAGTTTTATCTGTTCATTAATTTGTATTATGAAAAATAATACTTAATAATAACAAAAAAGTTATGCTTTGTAATGAAATCTTCTAAATTTATATTATGTGTGCACAGTTCTGTTAATGTACAAAACAATCTTTGACTTTGTAAGTTGTTCGATAATTAAAACAATGTCTCGATTTTAAAACAAATGTATTAATTACTATAATTTATACAACTTTGCTTGGAACAATTTGATGTATTAATTAGCTAGTGTTTTCTGTAGCTAAAAATTCATTCAAAATTCACCTAAACTTGCACGTAGGACCCAAAACATTTGCTCGTTATAAGAGAGGTCTCGTTATCCCCCGTATCTTCAGGGCTCATTTCCCACAACCATCTTTCTCTCGGGGTGGCTGGGCTCCACACTACTGGCGTCGGTCCTGCTGTGTTTCTGTCGGCGAAGTCAACTGGCCACTGTGGAGCTGCATCGGGTGCCATATGAGGCTGGTGGTGGTCGGGTGGCCCCAATTGGTCCGGATTATCATTCGGTGCCACAGGAGGAGTACACGGGAGCTCGATTTGACTCGCCTACTGAAGTTCGAAGAGTAATAACTTGACTGTTTTGAGATTGTCGCTATTTCTGTTCATATTTGTCTGCAGAACGGGATATATTTTGCTATGTGATTTAATTTGATTTATTGGTTTAATATTTATAGTATTTGTGTACATTTAATTGTAATTATATATTAATTTGAAGAAAATTATTTTGTTATTTTTTTCTTTTCTCTGTGTTTATTTACAGAATGATCCAATTGAAAAAGTGAATCATTTGTTAAAGCCTCAAATTTCTTTGAGTCTTATCGTACATGGACATAATTGGTATATAGAGGTTGC